>JARHVA010011656.1:0-32500 GCA_037957365.1 Torreya grandis | reverse complement strand
AAATAAAAAAAGATGGTTGATGTTAAGAGAAACATTGAGACATACTTAAATGTTCAGAAGTTTATTGATATTACTTTCAAGGAACTAAAAAATGAAATATTTTGCTAGTTCCATAAACTTATGATACATCTTACACCACAAAAAATCCTTTCATATAATCTATGCATTCTTTTTTTGAAAATACGCCCACTTCAAGTGTACGTTAATCTTGAAATTCTAGTGTTTGAATTGAAAATGAATGCCACAACTTTGGATGGCAGCCTGGGTTAAACAAATTGAATTATACATTTCAATCAATTGACTCATTGATGCTCACAATATCACCTTCATCATGTTAAATATTTCCATTATAATAATTTAGTGGTTGAAAACTCTCATTACATATTATGCACAAAATGGATTTGAAATCATTTGTTAGAAGACTTTTATTGATGCACTGAAAGATGAGTAGTAACCCCTCAAGAAATTTGAGAATTAATATATCAAGTTTTAGAAACTGTGTGAGCATAAGGAACACATTATGAAAGACAGAGACTACATTAATGAGTTCCACTACTACACTTAGTATTTGTGTGAGGATTTGATAGAATAATCCAAGGTGTTAAGGTACATTAACAAGCTCACATCTTACGTACAACCAAACATGGAGTTATTGAATTCAACAAACTGGGACAACCATAGTGCAAAGCTTCCAAGATTGAAGCGAATGCATAAATAAAAGCAAAAGTGCCCTTATTCATTTAGTGCCACATGCAATTTAACTATCGCACAAAACTAAACATTTAACTGTGATGCACTTTTAAAAAATATGTCACACATGGGTGAGAAGTGTAAAAAGGTTGTGCAACAATAGAATACTACCATCTAGACAAAGGAAGTAGTAATCTAGTAATCAAAACGATGAAGGGTGCCATCGAAACCACATACTCACACATCAATCTTGAATGTCATGTATAGAAATATTTTCTCACACAGTACACATTATGTTGGATGCCAATAGATGCACTGTACCAATATGATTCCCACAAAAGAGCTAAAAATCTAAATATGTTACTATAACTTTTCAATAATATATGTGGAAAATAATTAGTTAATTCCAGCATTAACTATTAAGTTATTGAGGGGTCTGATGTGGGGTTCCTTTTATAATTTTAAGGAGAGGGATCTTAAAGTAACGAGCACTTATTGTTTAGGAAGAAACTTTTTAAAAAACGAAAAATGATAAAAATCAAAGATTTGCATGATTGCTCCTATTTTTTAATTGTTAAATATATATTTATATTCAATTAATTTTTATTTTTATTTTCAAATATTTTTTTAATAAAATATTTACACATAAAATTTTAAAATTCTATAACATTACTAATTGAAAAAAACTCTTACAATTTCTAAACAATATCTTGTTAAAAATAATTACCTTAGTCCCAGCAGCGGACCCTACCTTAATCTTTGATGTTTCTTTCCCTTACCATGAACTGCCTTCTCATTTGAAGGGCAATGTTGAATGCATAACAGTCATAAAATTTTCAGAGACCGGAAGCGTCGTGCGTCAAAGTATACCCGTCACCGAGAAGATCTAAGAAAAAATCTTATGAAAGTCAGTGTTATGAATTCTGTTTCAGCTTTCTTATCAATTTGCAAGATACCGTATCTGCAATCTGTGCACTATTTCATGGAATTTATGTGGCATGTCCCACGGAATATGATTCCCACTCCAAAGCTGAAACTCTAAATGCTTCAATGTGTCAGAAAACATCCTTCGTATTTCGACCCATAAGCCCACTTGAACTCCAAAAATGTTCTCTGTTCTATAGCAAGAGTGCAGGGATTTGTTCTATCACGAAAATCTAGTAAGGCCATGGTTGTCAGATATGTAAGCATTAAAGCCTGATATTCAATGTGCAAGTTAATCTAATAGTGCGTCAGACAAAGGCAGGGTTACCATTACCAACTTACAATGTGCAGAGTTGAGAAACGTGTCTGACAAATAAATGATACGTAAAGATTGCAAAATTCTAATCGATAGGACTAGTAAGTAATTGAATGAGTTGATTAATTGTGGTCACTTTTGGTAAGACTATACAAAAACGAAGAAAAGCGCATGTTTGAATCCAACGAACACCTTGATGCAGACAAAACAGATTTATTCCTTGCAGTCTAATGAGAACACAAGTCGATTGTGCTTAGAGAAATATGTACATTTGGGCATTGCAAAGCACAGAAGATAATAGCGAAGAGCCCATATGTGTAAATCTACAATGTTGTACTACACTAATTATTTATCCCTTCTCTAGATAAATAGTTAGTGTAGTACATTACATATTCCGATGGGTTCTAGAATGTCAAAGTGACCCAAGGTACTATTTCTTTTATGATGGGCTCGCATGAATGGATTCCATAGATGCATAGTTACTGTAGTATATTACATATTTCAGATGGGTTCTAGAATCTCAAAGTGACTCAAAGTACTATTTTTTTTTTAATGATGGGCTCGTATGAATGGATTTCATATTCACATCAAATACCAACCCCCAAAAAATAAAAATCTCTCTGCCAGAAAATTGAGTTCTTCCAAATGACAGGTTCAAAAAAACCTCCACTTGCAAGAAGCTACAATAAATTAAAAAAATTGCAAGTGCATTGCCAAACATCTTGGTTTGATGTTTTGGCAGTCTTATAAAAAAAACCTCTATTTGAGAGAGGCTACAATAAATTGAAAATTTGCAAATGCATTACCAAACACCTCAGTTTATCGTTTTGGCATAGAGTTATGTTTACAAGATAAATTATCTGAGTTTAAATCTCACTAATGGAAAGTTAGCATATTCTATCTTTAAAAAAAAAAAAATTGTAAAAAGCTACACTAAATTAAAAAATTTGTAAGTGGCTTGCCAAGGACTATGGTTTGGTGTTTTGGAGTGAATTGGCTTAAATTACATATTAATTTGTTTGATTTAAAATATTACTAATGGGAAAATGACATGTAAAAATAAATAAATAAATAAATCGTATATATAACAGTTTTGAATTTAGTAAAACAAGGGATTGAGAAAAATCTAAGATAAACTCCATAATATAGTAACTAGTTCTACATAAGTTCCTGAACTGAAATGTAGTTTGAGCATTTGACGATTTGAATATGAAACGATGGGTAAAGAGAGATGCATACTTGAATATGGCTCACACATGTTCAAACAATGCATGATAAGTGCAGGGAATAGATTCGAGAGTAGTGCAAAAGCTCTCTTAGAAATATGACTTGTTTCAACACTGTTGACGATAGAAGTGACCAGTTTTAAATTGCTTATGTGATAAAAGCATGATGAAAATGGTTGTGCAAGTATCTAGAGTCATAAATTTTATAAAATTCTACATCAAAATTAGAAGTCTATCTCTGATGAGAAGAATTAATGAAAAACACTAATCAATATTCTTTGCTTTGATGTAACCTTAACACAAACTAACAAACACATCTAAGATCAAATGTGCAAGGTAAAGTTTCCTAGGCTCCTTTGAGAATTGTAGCTAAATATCTCTTTTTGAGATTTAGGACTCAAAATAGGCATTGCATGGGTGAGTGTCTTATCTTAATGAGTGAAAATAATCTTCCACCTTCTCCCCCTATGATAATAAAATGTAGCTAGTATGATCCTAATCCTTCTTTTGGTATATGTATAAAGCTATAATGTGTGTGTGTATGTTGATCATTGCTTTTATGCAGTGATCTTAGGCTAAGAATCAAGGTCTAAGGGGTATATATACTACCAAATTTATTTTAAGAATGATCATGACCTCATCCATTATATGGTGGCAGGTTTTGATAGCAACAATAATTGATCCCTAGTGAGCTCTTTATGAACCAAACATCTTCACCACTTGAACCAACAACCATTCACAAAGACACAATATTTTATAAAATGTCATACTTGGGTAGAATATGATCAATGTAAAATCTCACTATTAAATGTGCAATGGATAGACTCATTGTGTGGCTTAATAGCATGACCAATAGGAAATGAAGGTTTTATTTATGATCTAAATAGCTATATGTACATGTGTATATTTAAGAATCTTCAATTTAAAATTAGTATATATTTGTGAGTAGGACGATCATGAAAATGTGTGAAAGCCAATGATCAAAGCATATGAAAACTCTCATGGTGGAAGAAGGACCCACATAAATCTTGATCATATGCAGTGGGATGAAAGTGATCAACTTACTTTGGGTCGGACCTAAAATGATAAACATGGAAACAAACTCAAAAATATAGATAAAAAAGGACTGCAAACTATTTCGATAGATCCCGAGGAAAAGAAATGTCAAATCCTAGGTGTTCATGAGAAAATACAGAAGGCACACTAGATAATAATGGTATAATGTGAATGGAATGTATACTAGTAATAACAAAATATAATAAAATAAACCAAATGGATGTAAGTGTGAAAAAATCATTGACTGTACCTACATGAATTATAAAAAAATTAAGTCTACATAGAAAAAAATCTATTAGATCAATAAATTTTCAGAAAAAACTTCTAAAAAATCTTCTATTTTTTTCAAACCCTTATTTGTGATATTGTACCTTGCAAAGACCTAAAGAATATTGGATTTTTTTGGTCCTACATTGGTCATATCCTTATGTTTTACCTGGATATAAATCAACATTCATATATGTTAATAATCATATGAACATGTACATATTTTAAACTTATCACTTATCCCTATGATATGATATGCAAATTTAACTATGATAACTCTATATGGTTTGTTAGTAGTCTTTATTTTAGTACAACTATGCATTAGTAATTATTCAATGTAATAAATGGAAATTCTTAAATAAGATATCTACATGTATTCTTTATAATTTATAAATATGCATGTGGATTTTTCATGTGTGTAATATCTCATGGCTTGTCTACAAGGTTTAGTGTTCCTCTAAGTTGTCGAAAAACACTCTTAGTTGTTGAGTTGAACTGTTTCACTATGTTCACACTCCTAAAATCTACATAAAACATTTGCTTCAATAACATGCATGCCTCACATGGATTAACTTCTGTTATCTCGATGAGTTGTTTCATCATCTTTTCATATGCTACATACTTCTCTGCATTTGTGTGAAACTTTACGTATCTCCATGTAACCTTAGAATCTATGTATAAGAGATTATTTTCTACATGACATCTAGGAAATTATATATTTGTGACTATTTAGGTTTTAGCATCACCCTACACATGTCAATCTAGCTGCTCACCTACACAAGGTATATCAACTACCACTCGGTCAGATGCTGAATAACCACCCTTTTTAAGTACCAAATTTTTTATGATAAATATATTCATGTATTATAATCGTTCTCTCAAAAATGCACATATGCATGTGCATGATATTGAGATGAGATAAACATACAAACAAGAAAGTATATTTCTATTATTCTTTAGATCAAAGATTCAAACAAATATCTTGTTATATATTATTTCAAATTTAGACTACAGAAATAAGAAAGGATGTTTATACCTTATGATCATAGGAACTAGCTTTCTTGGCCCTACTGCATCTTTACACACATCTATATTTCCCCTATTATGTTTTTGACTAGAAATTCATTTCTGCATATCAGAATTTTACAATCAGTTGTGTGAATGGTATTTTATTAGTTAGATTACTTTATGTGCACTCTTAAAATCCACAACTTACTGCTAACTAAAACATTTTACACCACATAATGTCCTAGGCCCCGCATTGGTATTAGATAAAAATCTCTCATATACTTGTAAACACATAAGTGCAAAATAAGAGATAAGGATTACTAGTTTGTTTGGTTTTAGAGTATCTATAAGAAAACCATAAATAGAAAAGGATGATTGATGCTAAGAGAAATATTGAGGCATCCTTAAATGTTCAGAAGCTTATTGAGATACGCTCAAGAAACCAAAAAAAATTGGAATATTTTGTTAGCTCCATGAACTTATGATACATCTTACATCACAAGAAACTCCTTTCATGCAGTTTATGCATTTGTTGTTTTGAAAATATGCCCACTTCAAAATGTAAGTAAATCTCGACATTTTAATATTTGAATGCAGAACCAATGCCACAATTTTGAATGGTTGTGTTCAAAAGATTGAGACATACATTTCAATCGACTTATCGATGTTCAAAAGATCACCTTCATCATGTTAAATATTTCCATTATCATCATGTTAAATATTTCCATTATGATTATTTAGTGATTGGAAACTCTCATCACGTATTATGCTCAAATTAGATTTGAAATCAATTTTTAGAATAATTTTAGTAATGCACTAAAAGATGAAAAGTAACCACTCAAAAAAAATTAGGATTAATATATGAAGTTTTAGAAACTGTGTGAACATAAGGAACACTCTATGAAAGACTCCACTACTGAGTTCCATTACTACACTTAGTGTCTGTATGGGGATTTGATAGAGTAATTAATCAAATGTTTTAAGTTACATTAACAAGCTCACATCTTACATACAACCAAACATGGAGTTATTGAATTGCAACAAACCGGGACAACCATAGTGCAAAGCTTCCAAGATATAAGCGAAGGCATAGATAAAACAAAAGAGCCCTTATTCATCTAGTTCCACATGCAATTAACTGTCGCACAAAACTAAACAATAAAACACTAGCCTTTAGGCAAAGGAAATAGTAATCAAAGCGATGAATGTGCCATTGAAAGCACGCATACTCCCACATCAATTGTGAATGTCATGTATAGAATTTTTTTTTGACCCAGTATACATTAGGTCCCATGCCAATAGATGCACTGCACCAATTGCCAATTGTTTGAGCACCAATTTCATAACCATTAACATTTCAGAAAACTCAAGCGTATAGATGCACTGCACCAATTGCCAATTGTTTGAGCACCAATTCCATAACCATTAACATTTCAGAAAACTCAAGCGTCACTTCCACATGAATTTTTGGGGGAAGGGTTAATCTCTCCATGTCATCCTTGACAATGAAATCTAAAAAAACATCATTACACAAAATGTAACATTTCAAAAAACCCAAGCTTCACTTGCACATTCAAAACCACACTCTTTGGGTTGACTACATCAAGGGAAATTTTTAAATGCAGTCCATAATGTATTATTACTGTTTTTATAAAATGTCCTTAGAAAGTTTTGAGCAGCTGTGTAAATGGCTTTCCAGTCCATGTCAACCGTGCGAGGTAACCAAAAATAAAATTTACTTATTTAACTATTAATGTTTTTTTATTATATGACATATATACATGGAAAGATAATATTTTACATTCCTTTCATTTTAATAAAATAATGTTCATAAATTTAAATAAAAACTTAAGTTTTTAAATAGTAAATATTTGTTTATAAAAAAAATGTTTAAAACTATACATAATAATAAATCGAAATAATTTTTCAAACATTACTCGTGAAAAACTACTAGCTACCCCCAGCATCAAACCATTAGATTAGTTTTGATGTTTCTTTCCCAAACCATGAACTTTCTCATTTAGAGGGCACTCTTGAGTACATAACAGTCATAAAAATTGGACCAGACGCGTCGGGCGTCACATTATACCCGTCACCGAGAAGATCTAAATAGAAATCTTATGAAAGTCAATGTTATGAATTGTGTTGCAGCTTTCGTATCAATTTGCCAGATACTATATCTGCAATCTTTTATGAAGACCTACAAAGTTGACCACATATGTAAAAGTTATGTGGCATGTCCCACGAAATATGATTCCCCCACGAGAGTTTAAACTTGAACGGATTCAATGTGTCAAATGTTTCGACCCATAAGCCCACTTGAACAAGAGATGGATGCATATAGATAGATATATACTGAATAAACATCTGCTGGAGTGATACATTCACTGCATGACATCATCAATACTGCAAGAGTGGAGGGATATATTCGATTACGAAAACCTAGCAAGGTCATGGTTATCATATATATAAGCATTAAAGCCTGATATTCAATGTGTAAGGTAATGTGCAGAGTTGAGATATGTCCAGACTTGAGAAATGGGCCATACAAATAAATGATACGAAAAGATTGCATAATTCTAATTGATAGGACTCTAATACTATATACAAACGAAGAAAAGCGCATGTTTGAATCCAACAAACACCTTGATGCAGAAAAAACAGCTATATTTCTTGCAGTCTAATGAGAACCCAAGTCGAATGTGCTCGGAGAAATATGTACATTTGGGCATTGCAAAACACAGAGGATAATTGCCAAGAGCCCATATATGTAAATCTACCGTGTTCTGACAATTTCTTGTACTCTCTTCTCTAGATAAATAGTTACAGTGTTATACATTAGATATTCCACAGCGGTTCTAGAATTTCAACGTGACCAAAAGTACTATTTCTTTTATGATGGGCTCGCATGAATGGATTCCATATCCGCATCGAATACAAACCCAAAAATATAAAAATCTCCACGCCAGAAAATTGAGTTTCAGATGGCAGGTTCTATAATATTATAAATAAAGTAACAGTTGCCACAAAGGTGCAAGTTACACAGGGTGAGGTCTCGTTGTAACTTTTTAAATTGCTTTCGTTCAAAAAAGACAGTACACCGAGAGATACATGCCTGCTATCTAGGTGAGGGTCACCCTTTGATATCACAGATCAGGAACACACCATGAAACAGACATTCATGGATGTCAACAATTGAACATCTTTTAATCACGATGTTAATGATCTGTCAGATACATGTAACTTCACAACTATTATCCAATCCATTCATAGTTAGATTGTTCATCACAGTCAGCTAGGTCTTTGTCGTCATCAGGGTCTGCAAGTTCATTGTCGTTATTAGGGAAGGTAATGTGAACACTCCCTGGAGTATTTGGTGGAGGTATGTTATGATGAACATTTATTTCATATCTTCTCCAAAATCGTACTGATGGGAGAAGAGTTGCAGTAGTATACACGAATCCTTGCACAGTAATCTAATTATATTTTACTTGCAATTGAATTTTATTCAAAATAAACATGTTAATCAATGAGTGAAGGGGAAGTTGGTAACCTGGTTATATATTACAAGCTGCATATGATTGTCTGGTTATACTATTTGTTTCTATAAACCTTTTTCTCCGAAGTTGTTCTGCTAAAATTTCAATTGATTTGAGATGATTTGAATGCATGTATTGGTATCAATGTCAAACATCTTTTTATTCAATATGAGTGATCATTGTAAGACAATTATGCCCTGGATTATGCTCACGGGATACAAAATATTTATATATGTTGAAGATGTATGATGCGAAGTCCTACACCATTACTAAGTGTCGTTGTGGTTAGGTATCTCTATTTGTCTGCTTTGTTTAGCGTTGCATATTGTGATTGGAATGTTTAATGGTTTTAACATTTGAATGTTATGTATTATTACCAATATGTTAGTTGCATATAAATGTGTTGAGAATTTAAAATCTTCTTGTTCTTATGGATACATGAAGGATGTTGTTCTCGACATGAGCATATTCTAGTCTTCCTCTTTGGATTTACATTTTTGACATTGGTTAATAAATTTATGAATAGTAGCTAGTTTTGTGTGTGTCCTTGTTGATGGAACTTTGTTTCTAATGTTACAATTGTGTCAAATGTTCACCATAGTGTGTGACCAAAAGATTGCCATGCATACATTGGAATGTTATTTACATATGGAAGCTGTCTCAGGGCTCCAACATATATAACTAAGCAGACGCCTAAATATTTGTTATTTTAATGAGAAGATGCTTCATGTAATAATCTATTTATGTTTTTGAGCATCCTTGGGCATATAAAGCTCATTTTATCTATGTCTCATTTCTTCTTGGAAAATTAATAGTGCTTGTCCCTCAAGTGTTTTCATTTCTTGGATAGAAATGTGGAGACTTGAATGTATTTTGTTCCTACAAACACATCCATTATATCATCTAAATGAGGTATAGAAAATCTATATTTGATGGTAATTTTATTGATTGTTCTTCTATCCACATTCATCCTACATCCCCATCTTTCTTTGGAGTTAGCAATGTTGGTGTTGCCCATGGACTCATTATCTCCCTTACCACAACCTTTTTCACCAATTCAGTAACATGTTTATTCAATTCTACATGTTCTATTGGACTCATCCTATAAGCTTCTTGGTTGGGTAGAATTGATCCTAGAATCAATTCAATGTGATGCTAAATGTCTCTCTTTGGTGGTAAACCATATGGTAACTCATTAGGTATAACATCTATAAATTATTTTAACACTTATGTTGCTTCTATTGGTATTTTCACCACTTATGTGTCTTCATTCTTTACTACTAATGCATAACAACCTATCATCCTCATGTCTTTGATAAATTATTTTGTAGACAACATGATTTATGTCTGCCCTTCTTTTTTAAGTGGTAGTAAAACTACCTTTGTACCACCTTTCCAAAAAGTATTTGTATTCTTTACTCCATCATGATTTAATTTTATGTCATATTGCTAGGGCCTTTCCAACAACACATGTCATGCATCCATTGGTATAACATTGCATCATATTTCATCTTTGTAAGTTTTCTCTATATAAAACTTGATTAAGCACCTTTTATCTGCTATAATTTCATTTGATTTCTTAAACCATGAAATATGATAAAGATAAGAATGCTTTTTACATTGCAAACCTGTTTTCTCTACCATTTATTTAGAAACTACATTTTCACAACTACCACCATCTATAATTAATTTTTATACCTTACCTCCTGATGTGCACCTTGTTCAAAAATTATTTGATCGAAGCCATACATCAACACCTTCCTTATTTTTCATGTGTTCTTTTTTCAGAGTAACCATTGTTCTCCTAAACATGATATTTTCTTCACTATCTACTACTGCAACTTTAGTATTTATCTCTTTTGTCTCAGCCTCAACTAAATTCACTCTTGGGTGATCTTTTTACCTCCTTTTTTGTTCATGATAGTTTGGACACTCAAATGCTCTATGTCCTTCTCAACACCTATAAAAAACATAAGACTTGTATTGATTTGGAAACCACCCTCTATCACCACTATATCCTCTTTCTCTCTAAAATCCTCCTCCTCTTTGTTGATGTTGAAACCCTTGTATATCACCTTCTTGCTCTTCTACCCCAAATGATGATTCTTCTCTAGTGGGATTAAACCCATCTCTAATGATATTGAGCTTAATTTATCCCCTTATTATAGGATAGTGTCCTCTTCTTGGCCTAATGCTAGATGGACTTCTAAAATTAAGTCTATTTTGTTTTTCTTCTACCTTCAAAGATAATTGATAATCCTCCTCCATGTATATATTATATGCATGCTCAATACATATTGAATAAAAAACTTCAATCCATTTACATACCTTCCAGCTATATGTTCTTTTATTTCATCATGCTTCATGCGTATGGAAAGATTGTAAAATGCATTTCTATACTCTTGTATATTTTGATATTTTTTCCTTAAATTTTTGAATCTTATGTATATATTTTGTGCATAATACATATGATTAAATTTCTCTCTCGACTTATTCTCCATCTTGCTCCATGTGTTGATATTCTCTTTACTCTTTCTTTGTCTCTCTTTCTATAGGTAATCCCACCAATCATTGCATGACCCTTCAATTTCATGCATGCAAGATTTACTTTATTGGCTTCTCTCATAATTTTTCAATTAAAATTTTTCTCCATGTTATACATCCAATCTATCAACTCTTCTAATTTTAAACTACCTCTTTAATCTGGAATGTCAACCTTGATTCCTTCATTCCTTCCCTCTAAATCCTAAACCATCCTTTCTTTCATTGATGGTGGTTATTCATGTTATTCCTCTTCTTTCTAAACTTATTCTTCATGATTTATGTCTTCCTTTATTTCATCTCTTACTTACTTTCATCTTTGATTTTTGATAATTGTAGTTAATTGTGCCACTTGCCTCTATAGTGCTTACATAGTCTTATTAATCTAAGTCATTTCTCCATGTCTTTGTCCTTGTCCTCTCACCATCTCTTACACATTTTATTCAATTATATAATATTTTTCATAAATATAAACTCACAAATATATTACCTCCAATATTTGAACTTGCTTTGATACTAAATGATGAAAACATGGACTAGATAAGTAAAAAATCAATAGGCATAAACTCAAAATTTCCATGAAGGCAAAAAAATACCGTCGATTCTTATTGAATAAATACAATATTTACATAATAGGCTTTAAATAAATCTCAACTTGAAATTAGATTTGACATGCAAGATTAAAAAAGTTAAAAAATATAAAGCTACCTAAAGCTAACTGACCCACACAATTTTTTAAAAATTGTTATTTTTAGTTACTTTCAACTTGTAGTGATTTTTTTCCAATTGCTATTTTTATAAGTCTTGCATGCGATCTCAAATATAAAAATTTACAAAAATACTATAGATATTAAAATTATACTAATGGAATAATTTAGACTAATGAATTCACATGTCAGTACAAAAATACACTATTTCTAAAATAGAAAAAACTTGAAAAAATACTAAAATGCATTTTTGGATAATTAGATGGTCATATATGGCATCTAAAATTTTCAAAAATAATCCCTAAATAGATAGAGTGGTTTATGGTTGAATTGAACTTTTTGAGATGGTTATTTTGTCATAAACAAGAGGTCAAACAGAGTTACAGATCAAAAGTTATGGCCTCCAGAAGTTTGGACTTTGTATCATTCTCTTCTAGTTGAAAACAACTCAGCTCCTATGAGTTAGTCTAATTTTACACCTACCATTTATTCTTATCCTTATTATTGATCTCCAATTCTAAAATACAAGTTTTGTCTTTCTACTGTAATCCTTCCCAGTGTAACAAATACTTGTTATAACTTCCTTGTCTTGTGTTTATTATCTTGTCATCTAGAACCTACGCTATCTTTTTTTTTATTATTATTATTACCTACTAGTTGTAATTTACTTCTTCATCTTATTTGAAATCGTATAAATTTGAAACATTAAATACTATAGAGATAGCAAAATTCTATGGTAAACTCACCTCATAAGCATTGTCATTGATTTTACTCATAATTTTGCATGGACCAATTTTCTTGTACTTCAACTTATATGCCCTTTTGGAAATATTTATTTCCTGAAGTATACCACCACTAAATCTCATTCTTCAAATAAATTTGACTTTATTATAAAATCTACTACAACTTTATACTTTTCATTACTTTCTTGTATTTTTTTTTTTACTTCTTCTTGTAACTATTATATATGCTCTGTAAATGATTCTACTTCTTCACTAACTCATTCTAAAATTGGTAACTATACGAAATATAAAATACCCAAATGATTTCTTCCATAAAAAATTTGAAATCGTGACCTTCTTATTGATCTATTTACCAAACTATTATATGCAAACTTAGCCAATGGTAATGTCAAGTCCCATTGCTTGGGCTTTTCTCCAACTATGCATCTCAAAAAAATTCCTAGGCTCACATTTAAAAATTCTATCTATCCATCTATTTGAGGGTGGTCTGCACTACTAAATTGTATCTTAGTTCCCATATTATTTCATAATGTCCTCCAAAAAATGACTTAAAAATTTCATGTCCCTATCTAATGTAATGGTTTTCAAAAAACTATGTAATCTCACAACATCTTTACAAAATAGTTCTGCAACTCTAGTGGCATCATTGATTTTATTAAAAGTAATAAAATGAACATCTTAGAAAATTTGTATACAACAAAAAAAATTGAATCATTATCTACCTATTTATTTAGTAATCCCAACACAAAATCTATACTCAAATCTATCCATGGTCATCTTTGAACTGTTAATGGCATGTATAGCCCTATATTATGTGAATGACCTTTAACCACCTGACATATTCTACATCTTAATATATACCTAGACATATCTCTCTTCATCTTTGTCTAAAAATACTTCTCTTCCACCAAGTCTATTATCTTATCCTTAACAAAATGTTTAGCCAAACCACAACTATGGAGTTCTCTTATAATATTATCTTTAAGAGACCCAACTGGAATACATAGTTATTTTCCCATGAATAAATAACCATTCTCTATAAGATATTCATCACGAATAGTATTTATCTCACCTATTAATGTATTCCTACATTGCTCGATAATATTTTAAAAATATGGAACATTATCATATTTTAACAAATTCAAATCTAACTACTTCACTCACCATAGTAGTTAATAATGTCACTCTATTGCTCGAGGCATTAACTACTTGATTCTACTTTCCTAGTTTATGTTTTAACTCAAAAGTATATCTTTTCACGAAAGACACCCACTTTTCATGCCTATTATTTAATTTTTTAAAGTGTTTACATACTTTGAAGCCTCATGATATGTAAATAGGATAAACTTCTTAGGCAACAAGTAATGCCCCCAATGTCTTAATGCTTTTACAATGACATAAAATTCAAAATCATATGGTAAATACTTATTTCTTACCTTATTCAATTTCTCACTAAAATATGTTATTTTCTTTCCTTCTTGACTCAACGCAACACCAAATCCCACATGTGAAGCATCACAATCCACTTCAAACACTTTGTTAAAATATGGTAATGCTAAAATATGATTCTATGTAATCTTGTTCTTCAACAACTCAAAACTTTTTTTTGCTACTTTTGTCTACACCTCTCATACAATCTTTTATTGGTGCAATAAGACTACTAAAAATCTTAACAAACTTTCTGTAAAAAGTTTCTAAACCATGAAAAACTATTATCTCTATGATGCTCTTTAGAATACACCACTCAACAACTACCTTTATCTTTTCTTCATATATCCTTACTCCATCTACTGAAACTACAAACCCCAAAAAATACCAAACTAATTTTCATAAACTTGCACATCTTCATATTTCTTTCATAGTGCATCAAAGAAAGGCCTAGTTATAATTAATCATTTACAAAGTGTAGATTTGATAAATATGTCATACAAATAAATGATATGAAAATATTACACAATTATAATTGATGGGACTATAATACTATACACAAACAAATAAAAGTGCATTTTTGAATCTAACGAACATATTAATGCAAAAAAAAAAAAAAACTATGTTCCTTGTAGTCTAATGAGAACCCAAGGCAATTATGCTTAGATAAATATGTACATTTGAGCATTGAAAAACATAAAGGATAATTACCAAGAGCCCATATATGTAAATCTATGGTGTTTTGAAATTTTCTTGTATACTCTTCTCTAAATAAATAGTTACAATGTAGTATGTTAGATATTCCAGAGTGATTTTAGAATGTCAAAGTGACCAAAAGTACAATGTATTTTATGATGGGATTACATGAATACATTCCATATTTGCATTAAATAAAAACCCAAAAATATAAAAATATGCATGCTATAAAATTGAGTTTCAAATGGGAGGTTCTATAATATTTTAAATAAAGTGGTAGCTGCCCCAAAGGTGAAACTTACATCAGGTGGGGTCTCATTTTAATTTTTTAATTACTTATGTTTAAAAAAAAAAAAAAAGTAAACTAAGAGATACATGCCTTCTATCTATCACCAATTAAAAGGTGACAGCCACCCTATGATAGTACATATCAGGAATATGCCATGAAACAAACATTCATGGATGTCAATATTTGAGCATCTTCCAATGAAGACCTTAATGATCTATCATATGCATGAAAATTCATAGATATTATCTAATCCATTCATAGCTAGATTGTTCATCATAGTTAGTTATGTCTATTTCATCATCATTGTTTCAAGATCATTATCATCATTAGGGAAGGTAATGCAAACACTCCCTATAGTATTTGGTGGAGGTATGTCATAAGAAACAATTATTACATATCTTCTCCAGAGAATTGTTGATGGGAAAAGAGTTAGAAGAAGATAAATGGATCCTTTCATAGTAGTCTAATTATATTTTACTTGCCATTGAATTTTATTTGAAATAAATAGGTTAATTAATGAGTGAAGGGGAAGTCGGTAACCTATTTATATTTTACAAGATGCATATGATTGTCTAGTTAGACTATTTATTTCTATAAATATTTTTCACAAAAGTTCTTCTACTAAAATATTAATTGATCTGAGATGATTTGAATGCATGTATTGGTATCAATGCCAAAGATCTTTTTATTCAATACAAGTAATCATTGTAAGACAATTATACCCTAGATTATGCTCATGAGATACAAAATATTTTTATATGTTGAAAAATCATGATTTGAATCCATACACGATTTCTATTTTCATTATGGTTAGGTTTCTACATTTGTCTACTTTGTTCATCTCTACATATTAAGATTGGAATGTTTAATGATTTTAACATTTTCTTATCATGCATTGTTGCTAATATGTTAATTACATGCAATTTTGTTGAGCTTTTGAAATCTTCTTATTTTTTTAAATGAATGAAGGACATTGTTCTTGACTTGATCATATTCTAGTATTCCTCTGTTGGATTTACATTTCTAATGTTGGTTAATACATTTTTAAATAGTATCTAGTTTTTTATGCATCCTTATTGATGGAAATTTGTTTTTAATGTTACAATTGTGTTAAATGTTCACTATAATGTGTGACCAAAAGACTAACATACATATACTGGAATATTATTTATAGGTGGAAGTTGTCTCATTTCTCCAACATGTATAATTAAGCAACTAAAAAAATATTGTTTATTTGTTGAGGATATGCCTCATGCAGCTAGCTATTTATATTTATGATCATATTTGGGCATATAAAGCTCATTTCATCTATGATCACATATTCAATGTGTGTCATTTCTTCTTGGATAATTATTAGTGTTTTTCCATCAAGTGTTTTCTATTCTTGAATATGAATGTGGAGCCCTAAATGTAATGTTGATGCATTTATGATAAATGTTGTAACACTAGTTGGAGCATGGAGAAGCGAGGGAGACTTTCTTCTACCTACAAGTCCATCTAGGCAAAATAATAACACATATTTGTTTGTTTAGTCATTAAACAACTTTTAAACATTGACAAATTTACCACTTAGTAACTTCCTTCGACTAAGATAAATTTTAAGTTGATTGTTTTTATTTGACATGTCAAATAAATTCAATTCCATTCTCTCTCAAGGTTTTTAGATCAGCACATGAGTTTCCTATATTATATTTCATTCAAACTACAAATCCTTCAAAAGTATCTAAACATGCCCAATAATGGATAAGTACTTATTTTATGAAAGTTTTTTGAACTTTTATTTCATTGAGTATCGAGGGATATCTATTTCCCTGCCCTAGACCTTTATTTAATAGTCACAAGAATTATAATAACTTGGATTAGCTGTCAATTTACACCATTATAACTCCATCTGCTTCAAGGAATTTTGGGTTTTTCACCATATTTTTCACTTTTAGTAAAGTAGGATTTGCAAATAGAAAGAATGAAAATCGGTAGTTGTACTTCCCTTAAAATCTATGACCACCAACTACATTTTACCTTTTACAAAGGATAGGATATGTCATAGCTATCAATGCAATATAGACACTTAGACCTCAATGCCTTGTTCCCACATCAAAGGCATTGCATCATTGATTCAAGCCACACTTGATACATGGATCACTATCACAATCAAATCATATCTCATGGCATCCTCACCCACCCTTAACAATAAAAACGAAAATCTAAATATGCCACAATATTACAAGATAAAAATCCCTTTCCAATGGGTGATGGTCATACAAATCTAAACATTTCCATGAATATAGGTCTGGTATTCAATATGGGCCCCTTGGTATGTTATATCATTAGAAATACCTTATAATTTCCCCTCACCACTGTTCTTCATCTCACCTTGAAATATTAAACTATTTGCATGTTATGGAAGATACATGTGTAAAGTTTAGTGACATGTCAAATCAATCAATGTAATTTGGTGCTTATACCTAACTATTTTAGTTACCTAGTAAATGCTTGAAATATGCGTTACCTAAAAACATAGAGACTACATGACATGTCAATTTATAACAACTTAAAACTATTGGACAAAAAATATGATTGGTTAAACTAGTTAAAACACACACACACACACACACACACACACACACACACACACACACACACACACACACACACACACACACACACACACACACACTTAACACTTCATGTATAAAGGTGAGACAAGATTAATAAACATGGATCTCACATTTGATGTTATGTACCTAGGGATATAATATATTAATGTATACCGGTTGATGGAGATGCCAACATGTCGCACACATCCATTTAGTTAGTTATATGGGTAAAATATATTAGGATAATGGAGTAACTTGTGGAATTAGTACATTGAGTAATGGTTAGCCTACATTGGGATTAGGAGGTTACCCATCCATTGGTTAGATAGATGTCTATATAAAGGAGATGATTATCATGGTAAAGATATCAAGTAAGCATTAAGTCTTCTATTGTAAGAGGGTGTTGGAAGTTTTCCCCTCGAAGAGACATCGTGGAGTTATTCCTTCCTAAAGGAGTATTATATGGTGTTTCCCTACCTTAAGGGTCTTTTTGCATATAATGAATATTTGAATCATATCAAGTGGTATTAGAGCTTCGATTTGGGCAATTTGTGTGGAGTGAAACCCTATTTTTTTGAATTGTCAATATGTTTTTATTGGTTGTGAATTTTTACACAATGTTTTTACTAGATATGGAGAATATTTTAAATAACTCACAGTAAAAAAATAGAGAATTTTTGGTTAGTTTTGAGGGAGTTATTGCTATTTTAGGTTTTATAATAATTTCACTATATCTTCCAAAATATATGGAATTTTTGTTTGAGATTTTTTCTGTAGATGTAAGATGATATAAGAGAATCTCAGTAAAAATTTAAGAATTTTGTGAGTTTTTTTGAGTGATTTGTTATAATTTTATGGTTTTTCATATATTCAATCTACAGGGCAAAATTTGTGACATATTTTCACAAACGTTTGACTAAGGTTCCAATATCATAAGAGGAAGACACAATAAATATTTGAGACTTTTTGGATCCATTTTTTATGAGTTGCTAAAATTTTAGGGTTTCATGAACCCTATTTTTTTTTGTGGATCATGAAGTTTCAAAAAAATTTAGGGGAAGATGATGTTGATGCTAGAGAATGGTGGCTCATTTTTAAGGATAATAATACTAAATTTTTTTTATGGAAAATAGAATTATCTCTTTTTTTGTCTGGGTCTACACAACATTGGTGGTTTAATAAATTGAGCTTTGCGCAAAAGTATTCTTTATGGGAAGCAATGGAACAAATATTCCTAGACCGATGGGATATAAAAGAAAAGGAGGATGTAGAAGATGAAGAAAATTATGATGATATAGAAGAAGAAGAAGAAGAAGAAGAAGAAGAAGAAGAAGAAGAAGAGAAGGGTTCAAATAATTTAGCTCCAAAGAAATATGAGTCAATTTTTCAATTTCATGGATGCATTCAAAAGAAGGTGGTTGTGTCCATAAACCCTACCAGCTAGTATAACTTAATTAAAATGAATGTGGCCAAGCATCTACATGTTCAAGAAAATAGTATCAAGGAGGTTCAATTAGATGGTAATAATATTTCAATGTTTGAAGATTTGAAGCTCATTATGGAAAACTATGTTTTGCATTTAGATTTTATGCTTTGGATATGGATGATGTGGATATAGTTCTTGGATATCCATGGTTAGAGATTTTGGGAACATTGAATATTAATGTTAAGAAATTTTTTATGAAGTTTTGGTATAGGAAAAAGAAGATCACTTTACAATATATCATAGTGAAAAAGGCACCAATTACAATCCAAGTAGATCATGAGGATGAGATTGAAACATTTGATGAAGAGCATGATGACGATTCAGATGATATAGATAAAAAACACTACAACTAGAAATGAACACTTCATCTACTAAAGAGACAAAGAAGGAAAAGGTGGAAGAAGTAGAAGAAAATGTGGATAAGGTCAAAATATTGGAAAAGGTTGAGGTATATAAACACCTACATCATCATGAGAGAAAATAATCATGGAACTAGGTGAGCATGTGTCATAACAATAATCATTTTGTCTCTACAGGAAGTAAAATTTCCAATCATTATGGATATGCATGGAATCCAAAGAAAAAATACTATGGCACATGGAATGAATGGGGAAATCACTATGATTATGCATGGAATAATACCTACTTTGGTCATGGTTGGAATTAGAGTAGTGCAGTGGAATATGGTACATGGAATAAAAAGAGGAATAATTATGCTTGGACACCAAAGCAATATAATTATGATCATGAATGAAATTAGAGGAGAAAAATGGAATTTGGAAATAAACTTGGAGAGCTATCACCTGCCAAGATCACATATGGATGGCTAGATGATCGAGATTGCAGACAAGTGTGCAATGATTTAAAGCACACTCATTATTTGGTTTATTCCTATGTTTCAGTGATGAAACATGTCAAGGAGGGAAATAATGCTATGTACCTAGGGATATGATATATTAATGTATATGGGTTGATAGAGATGCTGACATGTGGCACACATCCCCTTAGTTAGTTATATGGGTACAATATATTAGGATAATAGAGTAACTTGTGGAATTAGTACATTGGGTAATGGTCGGCCTACATTGGGATTAGGAGGTTACCCATCCATTGATTAGATATATGTCTATATAAAGTGGATGATTATCATGGTAAAGATATCAAGTAAGCATTGAGTTTTCTATTGTAAGAGGATATTGGAGGTTGTCGCCTCGAAAAGACATTGTGGAGTTATTCCTTCTTAAAGGAGTATTATATGGTGTTGTCCTACCTTAAGGGTATTTTTACATATATTGAATATTTGAGTCATATTATTTGATATGAGTGTTGACTTACACTCTTTCAATTACTGAACTCCACTTTACCAAAACAAATCTTTACATCCCTTTTAGTGTAAGTTATACCTTTGGGTAAAATAGTATATATATTATTTTAAATGGTAACATATAATAGTATTAAATGTTAATGTAATATATAAATTACTATTACTATATAAAAATTACTATTATGTATAATATATGTATGTATGTATGTATATAATAATATATATTATTATATATTATACATAAGAGTAATATATATATATATATATATATATATATATATATATATATATATATATATATATATATATATATATATATATATATTGTTTCAAGCCCCACCCAGGTTCATATCTTAGGAAAGGCATTGGAGGTAGGTATGGTTATTAGTTATACTTTTAAGATCATTAATGGTTGATGTTTATTCTCAAGGATGATGGTGTCTGTTGGTGGAAATAGTTGGATTCTCAGGTCTGTTAATGGCAGTTGGTTATTCTCGAGGTCAATGATGTCATTATTGTAATAGTTTCTATATATCTGGTAATATATAGTATACTAGTTAATAAAACACATGGGGATTTGGGTCCCCAATTATGTCTCATATAGCTTTACACTCTAGTTTAAAGCAGTACACACACACACACATATGATATAATATAATATTTTTAAAACTATTAGTAATATAAGATATTATCCACATATTTAATATATTAATTATTACTAAAATATGATATAATAATATATGATATAGTTAATATAATTTATATATTTGTGTATATATGTATATTATTAGTATTAATTGGCTCACATGAATAGATTCCATATCCACATCAAATACAAACCCAAAAATATAAAAATCTCTATGCCAAAAAAATGAATTCTTCTAAATAGCATGTTATATAATATTATAAATAAATAAAAACCCTCTATTTGAGAGAGGCTACAATAAATCAATAAAATTATTAAGTGCAATGCCAAGAACCTTAGTTTAATGTTTTGGTGTGTAATTACATAAATTAAGATATAAATGATGTGAGTTAAAAAGATCACTAATAAGAAATTGGCATATTTTATCCCATATAAACTTTACGAAAAAAGCATTCGATTGAAAGAGACTAAAATAAATAAATAAATTTTAAGTGCATTACCAAGCATTGTAGTTTGGTCATTTAGTGTGGATTGACATTTATATGTTAATTTATTTGAGTTGAATTCTCACTAATAGGAAACAACAGGTTGAAAAATTAAAATATCCCCTGTATAAGACAATTTTAAATTTAGTAAAAGAAGGGATCAAGGAAAATCTAAGATAAATACAATAAATATAGTAATTATATGTCCATAAGTTCCTTAATTGAAATGCATTTTGAGAATTTGACAATTGAAATAAGAAATAATGGGTAAAGAGAGTTGTGTTCCTAAATATGGCTCACATGTATTCAGAGAATGAATGATAAGTGTAGGGAATATATTATAGACTAAAGCAAAAGCTCTCCTCAAAAGACAATATTGAAAAATGTAGGTGACTTATTTCAACACTACCAAAAAAAATAAGTTACCAATTTCAAATGTAGAATGTGATAACGAAAGACAAGAATTAAAGTGCTAGTACGTAGAGTTAGAAACATTCTAGCATTCTCTATCAAAAGTATAAGTTTATTTTGAATGTGTAGAATTTAGTTGCAACACTGACCATTAATCTTCTCCTTTGATGTAACTCTAACACAAGACAACAAAAACATCTAAGACATTTTTCAAAGTAAATTATCCCAAGCTTCCTTGAGAGTTGTAGTTACATATCACAAAGTGAGAGTTAGGACTTGATTTAGTCATGGTACTTGTGAGTACCCCATTTTAATTATTGGAAAGGAGCTTCCATGATATTTCCTTATGATAATAAAATATAGGTGTCCTTAATTAATTGGGTTTATGTAAATATAAATAATGTGAGTTAGTAATTGTATCAAATTAGAGACACTTGATGACTAACCTTATTTGACCTTTGTGGATGAAGTGTTAATTATACATATATATATATATATATATATATATATATATATATATATATATATATATGTATATATATTACCTACAGTCATAAAGTTTATGATAATTTCTATCAAAATTAGATGTCTATGTTTGATGAGTATAATTGATATACAACACTGACCAATATTCTTCTCCTCTGATGTAACTCTAAAACAATCCAATAACCACATTTAAGAATAATTAAATGAAGTAAATTTTATCATGCTTCATTGAGAGTTGTAGCTACATATCAGTATGTGATAATTAAGACTAAATGTCATCATAATAATTGTGAACATCTTGTATTAATGAGTGAAAAGGAGCTTCCATGATCTCTCCCTATGATAACAATATGTAGCTATCTGATTTAACTATTTTGAGAATATTAGAGTTTTATTCCTAATTTAGTTAAGGGTCAGAAATAATTAAATCAATAAATAATATTAGGATAATTAAGCTATTAATTTGTATAATTTAATTTTAATTTCAATCTTTCTAAAAATAGTAATAAATGAAGAGAAATGTAACTTATCTTAAATTAGACTGAGACAATTGAGACAGGGTCTGAAATTTGTTTTGTAGGATTGGGATAGTGTTTCAAATCATGATCTCACTTTCATTTCATAGAAATATAGAAGCATCAAAATAAGGCACCCTAGGGTTTGGTGTTATAGTCCTTCTCTACCATTATTTTCCATGAGACTTGAGATTTATGGGTTTTGTCTATTACCTCTATGTGAGCTAGCCTATAAAATTTTAGATGTTGGATGTCTATGAAACTCCTTATAGAGTTGATTCAATCCTCACACCCTAGACTCCATTATGCTTTGATAAAATCTAAAAAAGATTTGGGGTTACTGTTTGTAATATGTATTGAACATGTATCCATACCCCTTATGTGGGCATGTTGCCTATATACCAAAACTATGAAGAGGGATCAAGCCATATGTAGTTCTCCCACTTGATGTGCCTTGTACAATAATATATATGAAGATTCAAAATGCTAAACTAGGTGTGCTTGAGGTGGCTAGGGACTGGTGTGAAGGTTTGAATAAGCTTGT
The DNA here is from genome assembly GCA_037957365.1 of Torreya grandis. Taxonomy (NCBI): domain Eukaryota; kingdom Viridiplantae; phylum Streptophyta; class Pinopsida; order Cupressales; family Taxaceae; genus Torreya; species Torreya grandis. Next base: position 8,576 of record JARHVA010011656.1, on the reverse strand, counting down.
GGTTGAATTAGATGGTTGTATGTAGAGAATAGGGAAATATGTTTGAGAATATCAAGCTTTGTGATATTTGCCAACCCTTTCTAAATGAACTTTGAATAGGATTTTATATTGGCCATTATTCAAATGTATTCATGTTAGGCTGACACAATGAGGAAGGGGAATCAAGAGAAAATGGTCACTTAGGATCAAAATGTGATTGGACAAGATCATCGAACCCTAACACCTTAGGGTCTGATGCTATAGTCCAAGTTGGGTGCTATTGTTCTAAGGGTACGGGAACTAATGGGATGGAATTATCATAGGAAAAATAACCTAGAGGAAGTGGAATCACTATCTGAAAGGCTATGGATAACTAGGAATTAGTGAAAATTTGCCTAAAAGGGTCATGAGAGCAAGCAAGAGGGACCTATGGGTTGGTTGTCATAAACCACACTCAAATTACCAATTTTCACATTTTATATGACTACATTTTCCCCCGCCTTATTCTAGTGATGCAACAAAGTAAAATACTAGGATAAAGTAAAAATAGAAAGCATACCTAAACTTACATATAAGGGTGAAGCTCATGAAGTTATGTGATGTTAGGTGTGTGTAGAGAGAGAACACTATGAAGTGTAAATATGCAAGAGAAAATAAAAAGTAGATCAATTCTGACTAGATATGCTATATCTAAAATAAGGATGTACAAAGATGGGTAAGAGAGGGAGGAAGAGAAAGGAATGAATATACCTAACCAGGTATGCAAACCAATATAAAACATATTATGATGTTGAGTGATGTTGGATGATGCTGAGTAATGTTGGGTATGTGTTTTACCAAGAGTAATATCATGAATGGAGCTAAGTGCTCAATTCTTTGAGAGTTACTCAAGAATTAAAATATTGGCCCTTTGAATCCATCATTTTCCACTAAGTGAAGTTATGTGATCATGCATGTGTTAATCAGTGTTTTGACTATGTGTCCAATCCATCTAATTAGGTGGCTCAAGTATACAAAGGCTAGTTAGTCCTATATCTCCATCTTTACCCCATGAAGTGAAGCTATGAACTAATACTGATGAAATGTGTGTTGTATGAGATGGCCCTTGAAGCCTATGAATGTTTTATAATCTAACATTGTGGCATGGATAGATGAATGTGTGATAGAAACTAGACCACTCTTGGCTAACTCAAAAAAATGGTGGAGATTACGCTTGTATGAAATAAAGTTTAAAATTGGGAAATAGGCTTATATAGAAGCCACTCAAAAATGTAGAGGTTAGGCTTGTATGAAAGCCACTATAAAATGATACCAACCACTTATATATGGAATAAGGCACATAACTACTAAGAATGCCTAGGTAATATGTTGAACTTGAAAAGAAAAAGAATTCAAATGTGTTGTGTATATTTCCCCCAATCATTAGTGTTTGAAACATCGATCCTGATCTAGAAGTTATACCAACTTCCTAATCTAAAATTAGAAGCAGGATCCATCATGCCATGGATGATTCCCCCTATATCTATATTCTCTAAGAAAAACTATACTAAAATTATTGATTCTGAACTAAAATATTTCTGACAAAACTATAATTGTACTTACTTTTCTACCTATTTTTGGAAAATCTAGTTTTTTTGTTGTTTGAATAGGAGCACCAAAAGTAAACAACCTTTTATCTAGCATTGTAGTCCAATCTCGGTGTTATTTTCCTAAGGTATTTTTTATGACTATTCTGTAATTCTCACTATTTGTCTAATCTATTTTGCTTGGTTTAAAGTTTAGATATTATTCTAGGTGTTCTGAAAGTTGATTTTTTTGATTGGTAGGAGCTTTAATCTCTATCACAAAACCCTTGTGTGTTTCCCCCTCTTATGAGGATAGGAATGAATACCCTACAATGACTATTAAAAAAATAAAGAGCCTACAAGTATGTTATGTTATGAAAATACATGATATAGAAATGATAACTAAGAAGATATAACATGATTTGTATGAAATCTTGTTAGATCAACAAGGGTATGCCTAGATAGATATAACAATGTAAAATCATGTGCTATGTATTGAATTGAAACTATAAATGTTAATTGTTAGTTGTCAAGTAGGGATGGATCATGATGCCCATCATGGCATCCAAGAAAGAAATATAATGTATGATGTGGATCATGGCATTGCAAACAATTGAAAAGAAATCAAGAAACAAGCACATAAGCTAAAAATAAAGAAGCATACAAGAGTGGAAAAGGGCCCAAACGAATAAGGGACATGGGTATATATCACTCAAACTAGAAAATAAGCATATAAGGCATGTTCAAATGCCATATACACATACAATTGGAAACAAGCAAGGTTGGCATGAAAGCCATAACAATAAAGAAGAATACAGGGAAAGGACATTGGCAAATGTCCTAAGGCACATATACGAGAAAAAAAAGAACTGAAAAATTCAATCACATCTAGATACATAAAGTAAGAAATGAAATCTTGTAAATGCTAGAAATATAATCACATCTAACTAAACAAAGCAAAAAGTGAAAGTATGCAAGACATATAATACAAAACTAGATATATGCTAAGAAATAAACAAGTGTTATATACTAGTGAGCATCAATAGGTTAATTTGTGCAAGCTAGTAAGTAATGTACATCAACATGATAACTAGAGTGTGTGGTGTAGGAATGCCATAACCTGGATGGTGTAGTCATGCAGAAGATGCCCCTAGTGGGTAGATATATCAATGAATGTTTCAAATGTATGAATTAGGATGCCCCCTTAATGCGTAAAGTGAAGCAATCAAGGATATGGAAGTCACTGCATACACTCAAATAAGATCAAGTTAATCATGGTATTGTAGATAAATAGACAAATAATAGCATGGAATAGAAAAATGTAAGTCTAGCATGATAGTAGAAGTGTAAAGCATGGATACTACATACAATTGAAATGTTTTTGGTGTTTTTGATTTATTCAAATGTTTTTGGTATTTTGAAATTTTGTATTATTTTTGTTTTTTGAGTTATTTGAATGTTTCTTGTATTTTTGGTATAAGCTATGCATAAGAAGACTATGTACAAGAAATTGGAAAGAAGCTATGTAAAATCAAGTTGAAAGATTATGTATAGGAAAATTGAGAATTTATGTACAAGTAATACTAAGAAGAATTGATACTAACCAATGAGTCTCATGGGAGACTCCTCATAATGGTGTCCTATATAAAACAAAAGAATCATGTGTAATTATGAAGCACAAGGGAATGGCTGTGAATATGACTCTAAATATTCATATTCATTGTCAGTATCTTGGAAATCATAATAACATGTATTGTTACACTCATCATTATCATCTTGATTTTGAACAAAAGGAATATTCATGTTGAGTTTTGTTGTATCTATATCTTTTCCTTTGATAAATTGTGTCTGTTAATGATTTTCCTTAAGATGTTCAATAAATTCCAAACCTTGGTGATAAATTTTATCAATTGCTAGACTAGGAGTAGTGATTCCTTGAGCTTGATTGCCCAACCCTTGACCTTGATAATCAAACTATTGTAGATATTTTTTACCAAACCCATACTGCTTTGAAAGTTGAGCCTCATTTTGGAGAGGTGGATTTGCATCTTTTTCATGCTTTACTTGTGTTTGTGATACTATTTGTTGCTCTAATTTTGGGTTTTTATCCTTTTATTGTTCTGAGTTATGATTTGGTAACCACTTTTCTATTGTTTCTAAATTTAACCCTTTATGAACATGTTCATCTATCATCATGGATTTCTTGACTAATTTACCTTGTATAGGGTCCTCAGTAGCAATTATCTATTGTATATGTTTATTCAATGCCAAACATGAATATGTGTGATGCCCATGCATTCTATGATATGAATAATAGTATCTGGATCTTTTCACTGGATGTAGAGGAAGGAGTTTGATCAACTGAGATTTAATCATTTTCCTTAGTACCTCACTTAAACTCTTATTTTATGTTTGAGTGCTTTTTGGATCACTAGTTATAGAGCTACTTTGTTGTGATTTCTTGTTTTGATATGTAACATTACTTGCAACCAATTGACTAGGTGAAGGTACATATAAAGGATTGGCACTAAGATATCTTTGAGTTTTTTGTATTATAATCTGATTCTCCAATGTTGTAATATTGTCATGTAATAGATAATTTTGCATTTGTAAATCTAAAATTAACTTGCTCATACTAGTTATTTGATCCCTTATAGTCTCATAAATGTAAACCCTAGTTACTTTCAATTGAACACGTAAGCACATATGCTGAAGAGGGTTTGGAGAAGCTATAGGATGAATGTATGCATGAGGAATAATAGTATAGGTTGCCTCACCTTTTTGAGGGGTGATAACATGGACCTAGTTAGAGGGAAAGTAGCTATCACACTTTTTAGGAAGAGGAGGAGAAAGGAATTCTTTCTTGTGCATAAGATATGACATTGAAACTTGAAAGGTGGCTATTAACTTATGCAATAGATCCTCTAGGTAGAAACAATGTATGTGGGATAAAATGCATGTAATTGGAGTTATAAGTTGTATAAAAATATGTTTATAAAGATCATTCCAAATGAGAGATAGCAAGTAGGGGATAGAGAGCATGTAATTGTGTATTAATGCATAAAAAAAAATTGACATGTGATATGATATTTATAATATGTGTAACAAGATAAACGTGAAATTTTTTCCATATGAGAGATAGAAAGCAAGGAATAAAGAGCATAAAATTATGCACAAATGAATGAAATTTTTTGACATGTGCTATGATATTTATAATATGTGTAGCAAGATAAAGTTAAAAATTATTCCACATGAGAGAGAAATAATATTCAAAAAAAATATTCAAATCTTGTACATTTTTAAGCAATAAATTTTGTAATATCATCCCTTATTATAAAAAGTAAGCATGAGAGGGAAAAAATGAAGTTTTGTATTAACATATAGTAATCTTCATGATTCTTGTACATGATAGGACTGAGTATGGTCTCATTATTTTCAATAAATACAATAAATATGTGTAAATAAGTGAGATCCATTATTGTTATTAAGTGAAATTTGATTTTAGATGTAAAATGATACATCAAGCAAATAAAGGGACCTATTATATGCAACTAAGGTTTTGAAAAAATGATATTGTTTTTTTTTTAAATTACTAAATAATTTAATGTGAATTTATGATTTAAATATGTAGGTAAAAAATCAGAAAATTATTGGAAAATTCTTGATTTAAAGGGACCTACTATGTGCAACTAGGGTTTGGAAGATTTTTTTTTAAATTACTATAGAATTTTAAAAATTGAATTGAATTTTTGGTTTAAATATGTTAGTAAAAAATCATAAAATTATTAGAAAAAATAGCAAGTAATTTACCCTAGGGTTTCTAGGGTTTTGAAAATGATATATTTGAAACTTACTAAAAATATAAGGTGAATTTTTTATTTCAATAAATAGGTAAAAAATCAGAAAAATATTGGAAAACATTTTGATTTGAAAGTACCTAGTGTATGTAACTAGGGTTTTAGAAGAAAAATATTTTTGTAAATTACTATGGAATTTTAAAATTTGATGCTAATTTTTTATTTAAATATGTAGGTAAAAAATTAGAAAATTAGTAGAAAATTCTTGATTTGAAAGGACCTAGTGTATGCAACTAGGGTTTGGAAGAAAAATATTTTTTTTAAATTACTATAAAATTTTAGAATTTAAATTGAATTTTTGATTTAAATAGGAAGTAAAAAACAATAAAAAATTGTAAAAATTAGAAAGGAATTTACCCTAGGGTGTTTAGGGGTTTTATGCGCAAACAAAGTAAGTCGGGTTCACTAAATGATTTAATTATTTTGGGAATATTGGAGTTTTAATCCTAATTTAGCTAAGGGTTTGAGATAATTAAATTAGTAAGTAATATTGGGATAATTAAGCTACTAATTTGTATAATTTAATTGTAATTTGAAACTTTCTAAAAATAGTAATAAATAAAGAGAAATGTAGCTTAGCTTAAAATAGATTGAGATGACTAAAATAGGGTTTGGAATTTGTTGTGCAAGACTAGGACAATGTCACAAATCAAGATATAGATTTCATTTTGTCAAAGGATAGGAGCATCAAAATAAGACATCCTGGGGTCTGATGTTATATTCCTTCTTTGCCACTACTATCCTCAATACCTAAGCTTTCTAGGTTTTATTTGTTGCCTCTGTGTGAGCCTACCTATGAAGTTTTTGGATGCTGGATGTCTAAGGAACTCTTTGTATATCTGGTTTAATCTTCAAACTCTAGACTCTATTATGCTTTGACAAAATTTTAGAAAGAGGGTAGGGTTAGTGTGTGTAAGATGCACTGAATGTGTATCCATGGCCCTTTTTGTGGGCATATTGTCTACATACCAATACTTTGAAGAGGGATCAAGCCATATGTAGTTCTCTCATTTGATGTGCTTTATGCAATAATGTATATGAAGATGTAAAATACTAAATTGGGTGTGCTTGAGGTGGATAGGAACTGGTGTGAAGGTTTGAATAAGGTTGTGGCTAAATTGGATGGATGTATGCAATGAATAGGTAAATATGCCTGAGTGGTCTTGCTTGTATTCTTTCTTGCTTTGTGATATTTGCTAACCCTTTCTAAATGAACATTGAATGGGATTTTATAAAGATATTTGGGTCATGGGTCAAATGTATTCACGCTAGGCCAACACAATGGAGAAGAGGAATTAGGAGAAAATGGTCACTTCGGCTTGAAATTTGATTAGATCCGACCATCAAACTTGGACACCCTAAGGTTTGATACTATAGTCCAAGTTGGGTGTTATTGTCTTGAGGATACAAGACCTAGGGGGATGTAATTGTCACAAGAAAAGCAACTTAGAGGAGATGGAATCACTATCTGAAAGGCTACAAATGACTGTAAATTAGTGAAAAGGTGCCTAGAAGGGTCATGAGAGCAATCAAGAGGGACCTTTGGGTTGGGTGTCATAAGCCACACTCAAGTTACCAATTTTTGCATTTTATATGACTACATTATCCTTAATGTAATGGGGTTATATAAAGTGAATAAGTGTGAGTCAACAATTGTATTGAATAGTAGACCTATGACTAATGATCTTATCTTAACTTTCGATATGAAGTGTTAATATATATGTATGTGTGTGTGTATAAATACATACATACATATGTATGTATGTATTTATGTATGTATTTGTATGTATTCATGTATATGTATATGTATTTACACACACACACACACACACACACACACACACACACACACACACACACACACACACCACACACACACACACACACACACACACACACACACACACACACACACACACACACACATGTATGTGTGTATGTGTGTGTCTATATGTATGTATGTAAATACGTGTGTGTGTGGTGTGTGTGTGTGTGTGTGTTGTGTGTGAATTTATGTGTGTATCTACATATATGTATGTATGTAGCTATATATGTATGTATGTAATTATGTATGTATGTGTGTGTGTATGTGTGCACACACACATCTCTCTCTCTCTCTCTCTCTCTCTCTCTCTCTCTCTCTCTCTCTCTCTCTCTCTCTCTCTCTCTCTCTCTCTCTCTCTCTCTGTGTGTGTGTGTGTGTGTGTGTGTGTGTGTGTGTGTGTGTGTGTGTGTGTTTGTACACACACATAGTCATGGTACTAGTGACCATTCTATCTCAATGAGTGGAAAGGAGCCTCCATGATCTCTCCTTGCAATAATAAAATGCATCTATCCTTGATGAAATCCTTCTCTTGGTAAATGTATAAAGGCACAAGATATTATAAAATGTGATGAAAGTAGAATATGATCAACATAAAACCTTGTTGTTAAATATGCAATTGATAAAATTTGTGTGTTTTTATAACCTTCTTGATAAGAAATGAATGTTTTTTGGATGATATAAATGGCTAGGGGTACATTTGCATACATATGAATCTTAAATTTAAATTGGCATGTATTTGTGAGTAGACCAATCATGGAAATGTGTGAAATCCAATGATAAAAACATAGAAACTCTCATGGTGGAATAATAACCCACATAAAATTTGACCACATTTAATGGGCCAAAAGTGATCAAATAACTTTGTAAGGAAATTACTTAGATGATTCACAACAATAGAATTATATATGGCAGAATTAAGAGTAGAATAAGTAGATCCACAATAATAATTGGTGAAAGAGTATAATACTTGAATATTATGACTAATCCACTTTGAAGGGGTAACCTCCATAATAATTCAATAATAATAGAATTCACAATATGATGATAAAATACTAACAACTACCTCTTATGTATACTCATACTTAGCCATGATTATTCCATAGGCCAACCATACTAAGAACATCAAGAAATGCAACAAACTAATATTAAGATGTGTAAGCCACAAGTTGGCCACACATATCCTTAAATGTACTATAGGTTAAGGGCATAACATGCCCCTCCCCTTGAAAATAAAATTATCCTCAACATTGAATCAGACTAGGATGTTTCTATAAGAATGCTTCATCTACCCATGTTATATCTTTAGAATGCAGGTTCTACCATTTGATCAAATACTACTTAATGGCTCTG
>JARHVA010011655.1:0-36994 GCA_037957365.1 Torreya grandis | reverse complement strand
AACAAATAAGGTTTATTGTTGAGGCCATTAAACTCTTAAAACCTTCCCTTATAAATTTTGAAATTAGAAATAAAGAGTTTGATGTACTACATGCATTATTATAAGAAATCAAGGTAAAAGAGATGGATTCAAGATCAATCCAAATCATGAAAACAACTACTAGTACTACCCTAGTATCTCAAAGTTTATATTAGCCAATTTTGTCTACCATAATTGAGTCTCATAAAAAACCTGGCTAGTCAAGCCTCCATATTGATTAAAAGTCTTAAAAATACCTTATAGGGTAGGTTTATCATATTTTAAGGCAATTTTGAAAAGTTTAAGTAATTTTCCTTTCTATAATTATGCATGTCTAGTCATGGCTTCTCTTAGTCAGCTTTCTTCAATGAGTGTCAAAGGTTTAGATGTCCTTATTAAGTCACCAATTTCATGTTCCCCATGGTCCTTACATGTGCTTAAAATAGGTCAAGCATTCCTTTCTAACATTTGCACTCATTTTAAAATTCTTTCTTGATCATTTTTAATGGTCTAAGAAAGAGTTTTTTAAGAAATTGATAGGTTCAAATTATAAATAAGTTGATGGAATGTCATCCCACATCCATATAGGTATGGAAGATCTCAATGAACACTCATTAACTTAGTTTAGTCAGCTTCCCAAGTATGATATGATATATTCATGTGAAAAGAGAGGCTATTAGAACAAGGATTATTTATAGACATTCTCATAGATTCCTCCATCTTATACAAATCAAAATTCATGTATTAGAGTGATTTTTAAGACCAAACAAAGTAAAAACATATTCTTTTTTGCTATCGACATCTTGGGTAGACTCAGAAGGCACATAAGTTTTCAACTAGTATAAGGAGGAGAGAGATTTGTGAGATAACATCTTGGTCATATTAGGGGGTCCTCATTACCTCCCACTTTGTATCTTTAGTTTCCTATTTAAGACCCTTAACTCTATGAAGAATCATTAAGAGCATAAGTGGCTTAAAATGTCTTCTTCATCCCTACATGCTTCGGTTTCTATTTATAATTCCATATTTGATATTAATGGAGGAAGAATAATATTAGTTGGGTTATCTTAGGGAAAAAATAGACCTCCATGACATTAGAGTCATCAGACACATCAGATGAAGAACATCTTTTTGACATAAAATTGGTTCTTCCTTCTTTGCTTGCACATTATAATCAAGACTATCAACAAGTTTTGGATTGGCTTAATAATATTATCACCTCCATGGGTATCAAAAAAAATCATTTAAAATAATTATTCCCTATATAAATTTTTTTATCTCATTCTTATGGGGAATTGATGGACTAAAACAGTGAGGAAAGGGTCAAAATCATGTATTCAATGAGTTGTTTTAGGTCTAAACAATCACCTACAGGTCTACCTGTAGGATGGGGTAGAATAGATAAGATTTTATACTAGATATGGATTTGAAAAAGCCTAAAAGGATATGAAATTCATCATAGGATAGATGATATTCATGGAAAATCTATGTGGACCACTAGAATGGTCAATTCAGTTGCAAGAAGCATACACAAACATATAGGCTTATCATAGAGATGAACAAGTTTTGCATGAAGCATGAGGTTGTAAGAGATGAGGTCAAGATGTATAAGATATGGGATGAGTTGTGTTGGTCCCATACATGAACTGAGTTCTATATTAAAGAGGTTTCACTTCAAAATGGCAATCTAGACCTAATGAAGACAGATTAAGGCTGTGAGACCTAAGGGAAAGAAAACTAGATGAGAAGACATGAGCCCTAAAAAACCAATGAGGTATTTGTTTCACATTACCTAATTGTTACAGAAATGTCTAATACATTTAATTTATATCACATATTAATTGAGTATGCCATTTAGGAGTTTTCATTTAAAAGTAGTAATTCAGACCTATTGAGAATATACAACCCTGTGTTTGCAAGAGGAAAAGAACACTAATGGTATAGTGTTTAATGGATAATCAATAAGTTTAAAATATAAGAGACATGTGTCTTAATTAACCTTAAATTTATGGGGTCAAAAAATAACATTGAGACTCACTCAAGACACCTTATTCCCAAAAGCCTTCCATATAGTGAGATTAAATTGCAACCTACAGACCCGTTATGGGAAAAATTAAGGAAAAATGTATATGTATGGAGGAAAAAAATGTTGGATAGGAATATAAATGGTAAATAAAACATGAAACACACCCTTAAAACTTGTTAAAATCATTTTTAACCCACCTTTCACTTAATAGGATTGTATAGAAAGAGTTGGACTATGTAGGCCTAGAGGAAGTTGGTGAGAATTCCAAGCGGGTGCCCCAAATATATTGAGTATGTTGAAGTGATGGTGATGTTTACAAAAAAGTTCAATAAAAATCCATATTCCACCATTGGTAAAATTAGGGTCAAGAGGAACTAATATAAAAAGGAGTTTTTTAGGCCTAAAAGATAGCCTACAAGCCTAAATCAACACCTATAAGCCCATGTTTGGATTTTGAAGACAATGTGCAGTCATATAGTGATATTTAGACTTGGAAGGTCATAATATGATATGAGGAGTATTTTTAGAAATTGGAAAAATTTACAAACCTTTAAATATAAATGAAAGTGTTGAAAAGGAAACTTTCTCGAGGACTAGTGAGGTGACATGCCTAATTGAGGGCCTACAACTTAGTCATGGATTTAATGAAGAAAATAAAAATTATTTGTAATAGATAAAGGGTTGGAAGATAAATAAGTTTAAATTATAATATTAATATTATCTTTAGGATATTTCAAGACTACTTAATTTATCAAAGACATATGTTGAATAAAGTTTAGTCTTGGGTTGCAGTCTAGGCCTAGTTAAAGACCTTTAGATATGTACGTAGTATAGGAAGAGAACTTAAAATTATTATATAAAGATAAGATTAATATAATATGGAGAGTTATTAATGATCATGTTAGAACCTCCCATAGTAAATAAACTTCTTGCAAGATGAATGAGGTGCTCAAAACGGGCCTACTAGGGTCACTTGCATGAGGTTGATCTTAAAACCTAGAAGTAGGATAACCCAAGATTTAGTAGGTGTAAAAGTTTAAATAATTAAATAAACCACTTGAAAAGGTTATTATATATTTAAAACACCCAAGGAAACATTTAAAATTCAAACCAAGCAACTTGGTACATTTTCTTGCTAAATAACTCTCCTCAAGCGTATAATTGTAGACCTAGTCACCCAAGAGATATTTTCATCTTGTGTGAACATCCATGATCAGGTTCATGGGATATTAAGCCAATTAGGAGAGGTGTATAAGGTTTTATACTAAAAATTCCTGACATTTATTTGGTCATTATAGCCCTTAGGGCTATGAACAATTGTTAAGACCTATAATGCCCTTAAACCTTGATAAACCCCTATATTTGACCTAATGGGAGCAACAAGGATTTAAAACATTCAAAATGGATTGGGAGGCCCTAAAATGATATTATGGAAATTAATTAATCCTATAAGTAACTAGATGATCAAAATGTTGGCATGTGTGAACCATTATTATATGAAAAATGGTTAAAAATGAGGGTTGTAGGGTAATTTGGAGAGCAAGTAAAGTTGGTGTAGGCCTAAAATTAGGTAGGGATGTCTTATGATTATAAAAAAAGATCATATGAGACTATTTAATGTATTTTAAATACATTTAAAGGTGATAAATGTGTTTTCAAACCACTATATGGAGCAAAAGTGGTGACTATAACATTATTTTATTCAAAGGGCCTAGTTTTAAGTCATTAAAGGATCAATAAGAGCTTGAATAGATCATAAAAAACTTATACACATGTTACCAAACTTGGAAATCTTCAAAGAATCATATAATATAGATATATATTTATGAAATAATGGAAAAAGAGATGAGATTAGTTCTCTTTGAATTATAGAAGTGACACCCTAGCTACAAGGTGACTTCCATGGTTGAATTTAAGTTCTGTGGTCTGATGCAAGAAGTCTATAGAGTGAGAGATTGAGATGAATAATTCCATGATTCAATTAATATGTCTTTCTTGAGTAACTAAGTTCTAATGGAAAGAGAAAACTTGTAGATAAGCTTGAGGTTTAAGTGTAGCTTTCACTTGATGAAGAAGCATAAAATGAACAAAGGTGGGCATAGAAGCTTATCAATCCTACCAAATGTCAAGATGGTGGTTTATAACTATTATAAAAAGGTAGATGTGTAACTCTTTTAATAGGATTTATGAAAAATAGATAATATAAATTACCTAGGAGTTTTCCTATGCCATGTTTTTGAAGAGTTTCATCAACACTTGTTCTATAACAAAAGGAGAAAGATGAAAATACACTCCAAATTTTGGTGTCATTATTTCTCTATTTTTTAATTGATATGATCATGAAGGATAGTTCATGAACTCTCTTCTTATCTTTTCTTTCTCTCTTCTTCCAATTTAATTTATAAATTTATCCTTGAGAGGCATTGTATGCATATTTAAATTGGTTATGGTGAATCCTTACCTAAATTAAGACTTGTACTTTCCTCCTAAAATCAATTGAAATTAAATATTTCTATTTTCACCTTTCATATAGTGATTTGGAATGAATTTTTGATGAATGATTTTTGATGGTGAGTGTAATTTATTGCATTTTTCCTTTTATTTCATTCTTATATGTGATTTTGTCTTCCTTTTATAGGTCATATAAAGTGAAATACATGCTTTTCTAAGTTTTAAGAACTGATATGTCATTAGTGTCTACTATTAGTTTTTCTTGACTATCATCTTAATCCCTTGTAATTGCCATAACCTTCATATTAAAACATTGGTGTGATAGGGACTATCTTTGAGTAGTATAATCATATTGTAACTTGTTGTTTCCTAGTGCAAACCTTATAGAGGACATCATGTTTGGTGAATCACCTCCAAGTTTTCTTATTAGATTTAGCCTTCCATCTATCCATTTTCCATGCAAATCAATATTATAGTTGTTAGTATAGGTTTTTTACTTCTAATCTAACCCAAAACCTAGAGGTTTAGTCTACTTGGAGGTTACCCACAACCTAATAGTGATCCTATTTGATACCTCAAGTGAGAGGGCTTGAAGACACCCTCTCAAGGGTGAAAATTTGAGCTATAATATTTACTACTTTTCTAGATTTGTAGTCATTCACACTCTTATAGGTCAATTTTTGATTCCATAGGGAACTTCAATGACTACTTTGGTCCCTCCAAATATTACTCCATCTTCTTTGTCTATTGGTTGCATACCATAACCCATATAAATATAACTATGTACTTGCATGTCTTTTTAAAGTTATAACTTTGGTTCTATATATACTTTACATGTATATATTGTATTTTTCATTGAAAGGAGTCTATTATACATCGATTATTGTACATGCATCCTTTACATGAGATTAAGATTTAAGTCCCATTTTTAAAACTATATTATTATACTTATCTTGGGGGTTGAGGCCTTACCTATCCTAAGCATATTTATAATTACACCCTCCCATTCCTAAAGGGAGGATAATTTTTGTTATTAATATTAATAGGAAATTTTAAAGAAGTTATGAAATCTTCGTCTTGATTCTTCTCCAACTTGTGTATTGTGTAAGAAGTACTATAATTATAGTTTATTAGTATTTAGTTGCGTATGAGTTATATTTTACTTACAATAATTCATATTAAGCTATAGGTGATCTAAATACCTTTTGAATATAAATCATAGTCCCCATTTGTAGATGTGCTATTCTAGTTCTAGCAGATGTGGAAACCTTTGATTTCATGTGTTTAAGTATGTATTATTTTGTTTCCCTTTGATTCCTAACCATGTTTGGTTTTTGGCATAATAGAGTAGTTTTCAAGAAATATTGGTTTGTGATTTCTTGTCTTACCTTAGTTCAAGTACTGATCCTTAAATGTTTCATATAGTATGGTTCACAATCCTCCTTTTTTCCCCTAATTTTCCCTCCTTTTTGTGTTTATTTCAAAGTCATGCCCATCTTACTTAGAACGATCATCCTTCAACCCATATCAAGTAGATATATGATTACCAATCTCCAACTCATTTGTCGTTAAAAATTAACCTCGCTCATTGATATTCCACCAATAACTTGTTTAGAAAACACATGTCATGTCCCCTTTTTCGTGGACATTGACAGGCTTGATGATTAGCCTATTATGCGACCCTCGTAGGCTGATTGGATGGATAGAGGGTCATGATGGAGATTGGCTTGGCTTTGATTTACAAAATTCCTATAGTTGGCTCTCATTCAGGTTATTTCAGACACATTAGGCCTGAGCTCCTATTATTTAGGGATATTTGACATACAACGGAGCACCCTTGTTTTGATATGGTCATGTGCAGAATCACTCCCTGGTTCACCAGCTTCAGACGGTTCAAGGATCCGACATGTATTGAGGGAGATATTAATATTTGATTGATTTAATCAAATATTAATTATTTGGTCTAATTTCAAATTAGATATTAATTAATTATTTGGTCTAATTTTAAATTAGATATTAATTAATTATTAATTATTAATTAATTGGTCTAATTTTAAGACCCAAGTTCTAATTTGAGGAATTCTAATTTTAGAAGCCCAAGTTCTAATTTGAGGAATTCTAATTTTAGAACCCCAAGTTCTAATTTGAGGAAATCTAATTTTAGCAAGCACACCTTTGGAAGGGTATAAGAGTTTATCATGGGAGAGAGTTTGAAAATATCCATGCTTATTATTGATATTGATTCTTGTTAAGAAATTCTTATATGAAGACTGAGCCAAGGGTTCCAGGATTCCAATTGCAGTGAAGAACGTCAACTCTTCATTGTGTGCGATTCAGAGGTTGTGAAAGATCAGCCGATCTATTGCCGAATTGAGAGATAACTTCACCCAAAAGTTATCATAGTATTACAGGTATTTGAGAGATAACTTCACTCAGAAGCTATCACAAGGGTTTACAGGTATTTTCTTTATTTTGGGTTTTTGATTCAAGAATTATCCAGATATAGATCTTTTGTGTCAGTCCATAATTCTACAGATCAGGATCAGGCATATAGGGTGTGTTATATCAGCGGCCGTATGAATTCCATACAGATCTGTGAAAATCCGTACGCATCTATAGGAAGTTCAGGTACCGACATCGGCGAACAGAGACTTACAGAGACCGACATCGGTCGACTCATCACCGACGTCGGCAAGGGGACCACTACAGGTCGACCGACGACGGCAGTATAACCGACGTCGGCGACTGTGTTTTTTACACAGCAGGCCGAGACGTGCCAAATTCAACCCAGTTCACAGAATATTCAGGCTATAAGGCCAAACTTTCGATATTCTTTGTATACCTGACAGAGGATCTCTAATTGTAAGCTTATAAGCAAATAAATAAGAAATTATACTGTGATTTATTCATCTATTTGAAGATATTTTGCAGAAATTCAGATAAGCAATTTGGAGCTTTGTTTTGATATTCAAAGGGATATTACAGTGGTATCAGAGCTTTTGTGCAGATAAGAGAGCCCCTAAGTAAGGGATATTATAGTGGTATCAGAGCTAATGTCCTGCCATCTTGTTGGGTAGTTGGGTAGATTGAATCAACGAAGTATCCATGATGTCTTCAAGTACTCAGAAACAGTGGGACAAGGATATGAAGAAGCTGAAACAAAGTTTGAACTAGTTGGTTGAAACCCAGAGGAGGATGAATGAAACTCTTTCAGATCCTACTTTTGAAGACAAATTATTACAGTATATGGCATCCATTCGTAAAAGGTCCACATCACAAAATAGAACGAAGGAGAAACAAGAGGTCTCAACAGTGGTTGAGGGCAGCGCTACACCAATTGTTAGACATGTGGATGAGATCAGTCATGGGGATTTAGACTCTCAGTTAGTTGCAGAGGACGTGGGAGTGGGAAATTGTGATGATGAGATAGTTTCAGCAGCAGTTTCTTCAGAGTTAGGTGAGGATGAGTCCGATGCTTGCACTCAGAGTGTACAGGTGTGCTCAGGTGTTAGTGCACTGAGGGTTGATGATCTCTCAGTTATGACAGAGATTGTAGAAGAGTCCCAGGATCTGATTATTGCAGAAGATACTCAGGAGGATGCAGTGGACAGTTTTGAGGACTTAGTTTCACCAGCCGTTTCTCATAGTATGGAGGAGTTAGACCATGATGCTACAGTTGTTGATACTCTGTATGTTGATATGAGCTATGGAGTTGATTCACAGAGTATGGATGGTAGTACTCCAGAGATCAGTGATTTTGAGTATACTCTTTTGGACCATGCATCAGAGGAGGATTGTAGGAGACAGTCTAGCCAGTACCACCATGTGTCTAGTCAGCTGAGAGTTAGTGAGCGAGACATTGCTACCGCTTGCAAGCATTTCGATGATGCTCGTCAGTTGTTAGCAGTTTATGGATGGGGTTCTCCTACTAGCATCGAGCAGGGAGGTAGTTATTTGTCCTTGACAGAGATCCACTCTTTATGGGAGGCTATCCAGATTCTGAGACAGGATTATATGCAGTTGGTCACCGACAGAGATTATCTTATGGAGTGGGGTAGCACAGCATATGATGCATTGTTGGTCAAGGAAGATAAGGTGAGTGAGCTTACTCAGCAGCTAGAGGTGACTTCTGAGATTCTTGAGAATACGCAGTTAGCTTATGAGGAGTCACAATTTCATTTGGCTGAGATGACCATGGAGTTAGAGCATTTACCGTCTTCACTAGCCCCAGACTCAGAGGTTAGTACATTAAATGTTGTTGGTGAGTACGTTCCTATAGTTGTAGCTAAGGAACATGTTGTTGAGGCTGACACACCGGTTCAGGATTTGGGAGTACCTGGTTCTGATGAGTTTGGGATACCTCTCCAGATTGATTCTTCTCACATAGATGACAGTGTGGTCCAGTTGATTGTGCCACCTTTACAGAGAGATCAATTATGGTGTGTGGGGGAGTACGTTGATGCTTCCACATATAATTTTTACTGCACAGAGTCATTCATGGAGTATTTTCTGGATAGTGCAGGTGTTCATCTGGATTCGCATAGGGTAATAGAAGGTGTTCTCATCTAAGGTACTGGTGCTATTAGCAGATTGGGTGGGGAGATTGTAGGGATCCTATCTACTATGCTATCTCACAAGGATTTTGAGGTGGGGTATGCTCATTATTCTTCTTCTGACCCAGAGAGAGAAGATTTGATTTCACACAGGTGTAGATCGGCTCCAATTTTTTACCATCCATTATGGGATGGATTGGCACCATCTCTTGCAGATGGAATTGGCAGTTTGAGTTGTCCATTCTACTTGGGTTATGATGCTTCGAGAGTTTGGTTCTCATGTGTTCTTGACTATGGCAGTTGTGCTCTTAGAGTTTGGTTGAGTTGCATTCGCCAATTTGATTATGGGTTCCTCTTTGTTCTACTTCTGTTGATGTTGCAGGTACTTGCATTGATTCACAGCAGTGCAGAACATAACTACATTTGGGATCCAGGTGGATCGAGTGGTTCATTGTTTCGAGATTGCTTGGGGACAAGCAATTTTTGGAGGGGCGGATTGTCATGTCCCCTTTTTTGTGGACATTGACAGGCTTGATGATTAGCCTATTATGCGACCCTCGTACGCTGATTAGATGGATAGAGGGTCATGATGGAGATTGGCTTGGCTTTGATTTACAAAATTCCTATAGTTGGCTCTCATTCAGGTTATTTCAGACACATTAGGCCTGAGCTCCTATTATTTAGGGATATTTGACATACAACAGAGCACCCTTGTTTTGATATGGTCATGTGCAGAATCACTCCCTGGTTCACCAGCTTCAGACGGTTCGAGGATCCGACATGTATTGAGGGAGATATTAATATTTGATTGATTTAATCAAATATTAATTATTTGGTCTAATTTCAAATTAGATATTAATTAATTATTTGGTCTAATTTTAAATTAGATATTAATTAATTATTAATTATTAATTAATTGGTCTAATTTTAAGACCCAAGTTCTAATTTGAGGAATTCTAATTTTAGAAGCCCAAGTTCTAATTTGAGGAATTCTAATTTTAGAACCCCAAGTTCTAATTTGAGGAAATCTAATTTTAGCAAGCACACCTTTGGAAGGGTATAAGAGTTTCTCATGGGAGAGAGTTTGAAAATATCCATGCTTATTATTGATATTGATTCTTGTTAAGAAATTCTTCTGTGAAGACTGAGCCAAGGGTTCCAGGATTCCAATTGCAGTGAAGAACGTCAACTCTTCATTGTGTGCGATTCAGAGGTTGTGAAAGATCAGCCGATCTATTGCCGAATTGAGAGATAACTTCACCCAGAAGTTATCATTGTATTACAGGTATTTGAGAGATAACTTCACTCAGAAGCTATCACAAGGGTTTACAGGTATTTTCTTTATTTTGGGTTTTTGATTCAAGAATTATCCAGATATAGATCTTTTGTGTCAGCCCATAATTCTACAGATCAGGATCAGGCATACAGGGTGTGTTATATCAGCGGCCGTACGAATTCCGTACAGATCCGTGAAAATCCATACGCATCTACAGGAAGTTCAGGTACTGACATCGGCGAACAGAGACTTACAGAGACCGACATCGGTCGACTCATCACCGACGTCGGCAAGGGGACCACTACAGGTCGACCGACGACGGCAGTATAACTGACGTCGGTGACTGTGTTTTTTACACAGCAGGCCGAGACATGCCAGATTCAACCCAGTTTGCGGAATATTCAGGCTATAAGGCCGAACTTTCGATATTCTTTGTATACCTGACAGAGGATCTCTAATTGTAAGCTTATAAGCAAATAAATAAGAAATTATACTGTGATTTATTCATCTATTTGAAGATATTTTGCAAAAATTTAGATAAGCAATTTGGAGCTTTGTTTTGATATTCGAAGGGATATTACAGTGGTATCAGAGCTTTTGTGCAGATAAGAGAGCCCCTAAGTAAGGGATATTACAACACAATACCCTACAAATCATGCCTTGGAGTGAAAACCTTTTCATTGATCCTAAAACATTAAAGGCTACCTTTTAAATATTTTATGGTGTGTATAAAACCACATCAATAAGGTCCACCCCAATGCATTAAGTTTCATACACCTTAGAAATTTTGTGATGGAATGAACATTATTATAGAAATAAAGGCATATTTTTAGTAGGGTTTAAGATATAAGTAATTCAAATGGGGTTTTATGATTGATGAAGAAGTGAATTCAAAGTTTCCATGTCTTGTAGCATGAGAACACAAGTTTTCAAGAATGATTTGAGGGTTTTCATGACTATTAAAAGGAAATAAAAACATTAATAGTTCTTAAAGGAAAAGATCACAAGGTTTTCAAGGCTTTTCAAGATCAATTTATAGGCCTACAGACCTTTTGTAATGTTCAATGGGTCTCTATTAAGCTTTTTAATGTTTTCAAAATGAGTTTCAAGCATCGTAAAGAAACCTACAAGTTTCTAGTGGTTATTTTGGGAGTCATGGTGATCATAATAGTCATGTTTATTGTCTTCTAGGGGTTTTCATAAGATATGTTAAGAGAAAGGTTTTTGATCTTATAAAACCTTCCTACATGTTTGCTAGTGAAGGATTTTAGGTTTTTAACATGATAAAAAAGGTTTGAAATCATTACTATAAGGTTCAAAAAAGATATAGGTATTGGAACAAAGTTTTAAACATATTTTCATGCACTACAAGACCCTTCTAGGTCTATACCCTATTTTTAACAAAGT
Organism: Torreya grandis; assembly: GCA_037957365.1. Lineage (NCBI taxonomy): Eukaryota > Viridiplantae > Streptophyta > Pinopsida > Cupressales > Taxaceae > Torreya > Torreya grandis. The sequence goes on along the minus strand of JARHVA010011655.1, from coordinate 25,263 downwards.
TTGTGACTAGAAACTGGCAAAAAACACAAAAGTGCCTAGGAAAAACTCTAGGTTGAAGGATTACATCCATCTTAGATGCCTATAAAATTATATAATGCCAATTTATTTAGGTTTTCATGAATATTATAGGCCATGAGGTGGTAATAAGCCTTCAATAAGGTTTCCCAACATGTTTCTCATGTGTGTTAAATGTTTGAGAGCCTTCATGGTCTTAAGCCCTTCAACTATGTATACAAAGAAGTATACATAGTTCCTAGGACTTGATATTTCCATTCAAACACCCTCCAAGACCACTTTTATGTATGCAAGGTGAAGTGATGAATGTTTTTTTAGGTTTAGAACATAAAGAGATTGTAGAACATGAAAATTGTAGGTATATGAGAGAATGAAGACAAATACAAGGTTTCAATATTTTTGATGTTAAAATTTAAAGAAACCATGACCTATAAGTGAAGAATATTAAACATTTAAAATATTATTGATAATATAATGAGGCTTAAAGAACCTTTAATCATGAAAATTTAGGTTTCTTAACCCCTCCAAGATAATTTCACTTTCACATGAGCCTCAAGTAAAATTTCAGACAATCCATGATTTTACAACCTATCTAGCATACTTATGAATGGAGTAAGTGGTCATAAATAACATGAGTGAGGTATTATGGCATTTTAAAACTATTCATATCAATGTACAAATCCATACATGGAGTGGAAATCATGGAAAGTTAACCCCAAGGCTTTAAATGGGCATTTGAAAATCTATTTCTTGGCCAAGCATTCAAAAATCATGGTAGTTAAGGAGGCAAGTCAAACTTGATCTAGATTCTCTATAGAATGCTTGCATAAGTGGAGTATATGGGTGATTTAAATATATTAAGATATGAGGGCCAAGTTTTCCAAGAATATAGTAGCATTGAAAAATCATATCAATCATACACAAGCCTTTCAAAGGATAAAAAGAGAAAAAATAGGGTCTCCTCTTCCACTACTACACCAACCTTATTTGGAGGTCTTCATGATATAGGACTAGTGAATTAGATAAGGATAAATGCCTCTAATTTACTTTATCCTTTATTTCATAATCTTAACTAATGAATTAGCTGAAACTTTTATGAGGTCTCCTTATTTCTATCCTCTTCTCTCTCATCTCTATTTCAAATATATAGGGCTGAAAAATACTTTTTTCAAGAGCCCTCTCTTTGGTATGATGAAAATTTTCTCTTTTTGAGTCTCATAATATTGGCTTATGCCTTAAATATAATAAAAAATTAATGTTTACCTCTTATACATTATCAATTTTATTGAGTATTGTGTAGATTCAAATTATTGATCTTCACTTGTGGATGTTTCCTTCCCTTGTGTTTCTATCCTATGATATTTAGACTCTCATTATAGGTTGACTGTTGTGTTTATTTTTACCTATATGAAAATTACTTATGAAACGTTTTATAAAGTTGTAGGTTATCTAAAATTTGTGTGATTTCTCACTAGTTCTAAAGATTTCATGCATTATTAGGGCGAGTTGAGGAGCTCTCTAGAATTGGTGCATCATCATTTATGAATCTTACTTATTTTTTACTCCCTTTTCCATGATGAATTATTAACTATAGTTATAAATAAGTCCTATATATTATTATTTTAGGCCTCAAAATGATCTTATATTAGGTGAAAATAGTTTAGGAAGACAAACTTCTCTGAAGGTTCATCCCAAAGAGCCAAGGTCCCACGCCTTGGGGATGATCCCATCATTGTAGATGAATCACTAATTGAGTAAACATGTGTAAGATTCAAGTGATAATAGTTATTATTGACAATTTCTCCTATTAGGCCAAATATCAAACCCTATATTCCAAAAATTTTCCATTTTTCACTAGTTATTTTTCAAATGAGATCTTATAAGGTATTTTGTAAAGCAGTTTATAAGGATTAAGGTTATTTGAAAAAAAAAAAAAGGTATAAGTGATTCATGGTCAAGACAGTGATTTGATGATCTCTTAGTATAGTAGGGTACTCATGTTTAGAAGTGTTGTCATTGATGTCAAAGTTGATGTCATTTAAGTCAAGGTGCATTTGGTAAAGATTCATGATAAGTGGTCTTGAGGTATGAGCTTGTGTGCTTGGTGTGACAAGGAAGCCATATGACAAGAGATAATTTGAATGTAGCCTAATTTATATCTATTGATATATATTTTTAAGGAAATATAATGATTATTTTTTTAGTTGATGTATAGTTTTAGGTCAAGTAAGCATTAAAGCATGTTTGAGTATTTGTCCTTGAGTACAAGATGCCTTGAGAACCCTAATCATAATAAGCATAGTCATATCATGAGAATGTGCATGATGAGCATGAAAAGGTATGAAATTGTTTGTGGAGTATTTAAGGCATGTGATAAAGTTCTATAATCATTAAGGAGTATTTCAAGGTCAGTTGTCAAGGTTCAAATGTTTGAGAAGCCTAGTCATGGCAGTAATCATGTCATGCAAATTCCTAGTAAGAAGGTTTGAGCATCATGGCTTGATGAGATGGATGCATAAAGGAATAAGAGGTTGTATGAGGATTACTGATCATGTATATGAAGCATTGGATCAATCATAAGAGTCATAGGGTGTGTTTATAGGGGTAGGACCTATAGATCAAGTCTATAACTAGACCAGTTATAGACCCTACTTAGCCTAATAAGGCATCATAATATATTGTTAAGGCATATAAGGAATTTATGACAATGTTTAATAAATTTTAAATTTCCTTGATTATATTAGAGAGGTTAATAACACATGTAAAGAAGCATGAAATTCAATTTTAAGACCTAATGTGGTTTGTAGGTCAAGGTCTAAGTAAGAAAAGAGATAGAGTATGGCCTAATGGGGTATGAGGTTATATTTCCGAGTTAAGTATGGATAGATGAGTGTTTATATAGGTATTATATGTTGTTTTAACCATTTTAAAAAAGTTTTAGGCAATTTTTTTTAATAAAAGGCATGAAAAAATGGTTTTGAGGTTTCTCAAATACATAAAATGAAGGCATGCAAACCCAAGACATAATTTAAGGTGTTTATTGGCATGTGTAACCTATAAATGGGAACTTGAGATATTAATTAGAGATGGATAATGGTACTATATAATAACTATATGCATTGGTTTTGGATTTAAGTGGAAATCTTTTATGAATAATTATTAACACTAAAACCTATGTTAAACCTCTCTAAAACCCTAACAATGATTTGATGTGAAATATCTTGTTAAAAGTGAAAAAAATGGATTTGAAAGATAATTTATTGGATGATCTATTAAAATATCCCAATAGCCTTCAAGTGTGATTTGTTTGTTAGGTGTGTGAGTAGACCCTACATGAAAGTGCACATTTCTTGGAGATTTGTTATGGTAGTCAGAATTAACCAAAGCAAAGAATGAAAATGGGTGAAGGGTAAATATTTATAATTTTAATTTATGTATATGGTGGTTTATAAATAGGTTTTATCCCTTAGGTTTTATAAACTATTCATATAAGATAACTTGTCAGTAGTAGGTGTAATGGTGCAAATAGTGAGAAACTCAAGTAGAAGTGAGAAGATGATTAGGGATGTGTTATCATGGAACAAGGATGAAAAAAATTTAATGGAGATGTTTTTAAATAATTTTAATATATATTAATGTTGTATGTAATTTTTTTATATCATTTTATATAGTAAAAATTTACTCACAAGTTGACTTGTCTAGCTCAATGAGGTCTATATACAATGAGATCATGAGATTGGTCTACAAAGATACATATTTCCATTTTATAATGTTATTATTATATTTTATAATGGTATAATTATATCATATGATCATAAAAATTCATCAGGATTCTCTATAAATGGTCATATAGGTTATTGAAGGTCATTGTCACCATGACTGTACTTTAAGGTAAACTGGCAGTTTTAGGTAAACAAGTAGTAGTGATGAGTTTGAGACTCTATGACTTAAGTTGAATCATATAATGTACAAGGTGTTTATATTTGGTGATTTTATATAATACACATTCTTTATATAATTTTTTTTATTTAGTTAAAGTATTCAAAATGTTGAAGCCAAAATGGTTGTCTGGCTATGTGAGGTTTGTGAAAAAGAAGGTCAATAAATTGGTCTACAAGACCAATAATTACCATTAGAGATTATGATATTTTTGTTTTATCTTGTTCATGGTATGTTTTAGTATCAATTTAATTCCTTTATTGTGTTCTTTTAGGTGTCATAATTTCAAGTTTTGATGATTGTGTTTTGAGGCTAGTTGGCAGTTTAGAATGAGCATTTTGCAGAGAAGGGTTTGAGCCTATATATCCTATGTTGAAGTATAAAATTAATTTTTTGATGACCATGAGTTAATTATGTTTATTAATATGTGATTTATTTCCATTATTTTTAAATATAATTGTTTTTTTTATCTTTAGTAGTTCAAGATAGACGTTTTGGGTATGCACAAGCCTAATTATGAATAGTACTAATGGTGTGCTTCAAGTGGTGGCTGGAGATAAAAAGTATCATGGACATAATATGATATTATTATAGGTATATTGGAATATAATATGAATTTTTAATTTAGTGTGGGTAGTTTTAAAATCTTGCAAGGAGATCAAAGGGTAACATGTGTTAATGAAGGCTTATTTGAATTAGGTCTCCTCAAGGGCTAAAAGAGGTTTTGGTCCTTTATGCTATGACTGACATATTTCAATTTTTTATTCATGTATAAAATGTGTTATATGAAATATTTAAATGGTAATACAATATTTCAAGTTTATATGGCTGACCAAGAGGTGGGAGTAAGTGGCTTGTATATATTCAAGGATATTTAAGGCCTATTTATGTTTGTAGAAAGTGAATGAATAAAATAACATATTTCAGAATAGAAGGAGGTATTTTAGACCATAAGATGAGTGTATATGATATATTATTAATATTTTATAGAGGTTTTTTGTATGAGGATCAAGGTCATATGACCTAATCAGTCTTGACGAGACATAAAATGCAGATTTAGAGGTCTAAGAGTGTGAAGAGCTAAAGAGGTGCTCATCATAAATTTGTTGAGAAATAAGGTGTATTAGAAGTGATAAAATAAATTAGGTGACTAATTTGGTGATAATTAATCTAGGGGGTTTGTGTCTTCTTGTAATTTGGTGCTTTCTAAAGCCTAACTAAGTTGATGCTTAGCTAGTTGGGGTTGGTGCTCCATGTGAAATGGATGCTTCACTAAATTTGGTATTTGTATGATAGGAATATAGTAAATTTGAATATATCACTAGGTTTTCTTACCCTTGAGGGTTTCTCACATATGTTATTTATTATTGTGTTTAATGCTTATATCAAAATGTGTTTATGCTTACCACATCTATATGCTTATTTAAATGGTTCATGATTGCTTAAGTGAAATTGATAAGAAAGTCTTTGAAGAAAGATTCACCCCTCCCTATCAGTAATTTTTATTCCAACATTTGGTATCAAATCATGTCCTTTTTTTTAGGCCTAATATCGTAAAGGAGATTATAGAAGCAAGGATGGCTAGTTAGTAAGCTCAAGGTGGTTTCTCTATTAGTAAAGCTTTATTCTTCAATGGGACTAATTATGCCTTTTGGAGCAACATAATGAGGACATAATTAATGTCAATGGGCCATGACATATGGTATTAATTTTTGGATGGATACAGTCCACCTCTTACACCACTAATTGATGTATTAGGAAAAAATGAACGTGAGAGCAATTCCAAGGCAATGAATGCTATTCTATGTGGCCTATAAGAGTTAGAGTTTGTGAAGGTAATGTACTATGGGTTAGACAAGGTTATATGGGACAAGTTGAAGACTATCTATTAAGGAGACACCAAGGTTAATATGGCTATGTTATAGACCCATTAGAGATAGTTTGAAAGTCTGAAGATATATGAAGATGAAACCATTGCATCTTACCTATTGAAAGTTGATGAAGTTATCAATGTCATTAGAGGATTAGGAAAAGAAGTGAAAGAATCTAAATTTTTTCAATAGGTATTGAGATCACTAAATACTAATTTTAATTCTAAGGAATATGCATTAGAAGATATGTAAGATTTAGAAAATCTTGAAATGGATGGGCTTCATGGCATCTTGACTACCTATGAGATGAGAAAAAAGGAAGGAAGACCTCTAAAAAAGGAAGAAGCATTCAAATCTAAGAATTAAAATTTCAAGAAGGTCAAGATTGATGTATTTTTAGATGTTGGTGATGATAAACTAATATCCATGTTTTTTAGGAAGTTGAGGTTTGGATCTGGTAAATACAAGGGTAAGTTTCCTTTCAATTTTTTTGACTATGGTAAGATTAGTCACTTTGCATCTAAGTGTCCTAACAAGGATAAGATTGATCATGATGAATAAAATGACTAACATCATGGAGATGATAGGAAAGTCTATAAGCCTTAAAATAACAATAAGGATTTTATGAAGTATGAAGGTAATAAAGGGTCATTCAAGAACAAGAGAAGTTTCTACACCAAATAAGACAATAACTCATTTGATGTGACACAAGTACATTTGATAGTGATGATGGAAGTAATGAAATTGAACATGATAATAATGTAACCTTATTCATGGCCATAGAAATAGAAAATATGGGTTTCTCAAATGGTAAAGGCCTTACGGTTGATGAAGAATCATTTGAAGAAGAGGCTAAAGTAAACCTAGAGGTAAAATTGGTGAGTCTCTAGAGGATTTGAAATTCTAAATAAGAAAGAATTATTCATTAGATAAGGACTATGAGGAACATATTGGTTTATTTGAGGAGAGATTGAGCAATACATCTAAGGAGTATGATGAGATTATCAATAAAATTTAAGCATAAATGGAAATATTCACTTCTAGATTAAAATCTAAAGAGGAAGAATGCACTAGGTATGGAACTGAGATATAATCCTTAAAAGATAAGTTAGATTAAGCATACATCAAGTTAAAGACCTATGAAAGGTTTAAAAAGAGAACTGAGGCTCTAGATGACATTTTGAGTAGTCAAAAGTCTACAATTGATAAGATAGGTCTTGGTTTCAAAGAAGAACAAAAAGAGGTAGCTCAATTCAAGGAGAATTCTAATGAATACAAGAAGGTCAAATTGAGAAGATCAATTAGACAACCTAATGCTATGAGGTATGCTAATTCATTAAATGGTTACTAGTATGCTTGTAATTAGTTTAGTAATATAGCAAAAGAGTATAGAAGACCCTATAAAAATGAATATGAATGGGATTATGAAAGGAATCATCATTCAAGAGGTATGTATAAGGTTATTTGATATGACTATCATATTGTGGAACACATTGCAATATTTTGTCCTAATAGAGGTAGAAGGCCACCAAGTCAAAACAAGAGGTTTGAAACTCATAGAGTAAAATATAGAAGGTAAATGAATGTGTGGAGACCAAAGAAAATGAAGGTGAGTCATGATCAGTCTATGAGCCCAAGTGGAATATTTGATATGATATAATATACTTTAGATGAGAATTCAAGATATCAATGTTCATTATTATCTAAAATTATTGACCATGCATATGTTGAAAATATCAAGCCTAAGGTGCAAATCAATCCTAATAGGATCTCTAAGAATATTCAATCTTATTAAAACATGGGCATATGGGAATATACTAGGTTTATTTATTTTTAGTTCCCTATGGAAAGGTGTGACTCCATTAGGCTTCATGAATACACTATTCAATCAACAAAAGCATGATGAATGCTTGGTTTGAATGGGGGCTATTTAGGTTATTCATAACTTCCATTTGTAATTGTTGACAAGAATAGAAGAGGTAAATATAGTTGTTATATGTTTATACCAATTGGTATTTGATAATGACTTGTGTTATATATGGTGTGAGAATCCTAATGACTCAAGTGATGAGCATAAGCTGTAAGGATAAAGGGGGAGTTAATCAGACAATTCATGATTTTCAAGAGTATGTGTGTCGTATATAGAAGGATGCAGAATCTCAAAGATAAGTTGGATGTTTATGAAGCTTTAATAGAAAAATTAAGTTGGATATCATTCATCTCTATGGCATTAGGGTGTATAAAGGAAGGTAAGTACCCTTGTATACCTGAGTCAATTTTAATAATATCTTTGTCAAATAAGAACAAGTGGGATAGCCTAGTGATTTTGAGTCATATCAGTCATGTCAAACATAAGATGTATGGTCTTGTGATTATAGTTCATTTTAAAACTATGATTATTCTAAGGGGGAGCTTGGTAGCTATAGGTTATTCTATATTTTATGAGAACATTTTCCAAAGAATGAGAATGAATGGTTCCAAGAGTTATAGTATGTATGATCCATTATCATTAATGTCAAATGGGGAGAAAGTTTATGAAGCAAGATTGACCATATTGAATGAGATGAGAGTAATCCGGTTGAATAATGTTTTACCATCAATGAAAAAGGGATATTTTACTAAAAAGTGTTGTCATTGATTTCAAGGTTTATGCCATTTTATTTCAAGTTTGATGCCATTGATGTCAAGGTGCATCTGGTGAAGATGCATGGTAAGTGGTTTTAAGGTATGACCTTATGTGATTGATGTGATAAGGAATCCATGTGATAAGAGAGAATTTGAAGGAAACCTAATGCCTATATATTGAGAGAGGATTTGAAGGAAACCAAATGATTCTTCCATTGGTTTATTTCAAGGTTTAGGTCAAGTAAGCATTAAATCATGTTTGATTACTAGTCCTTGACTATAAGATGTTTTAAAAAGCCTAGTCATAAAAGGAATAGTCATATCATGAGCATGTAAGGCATGATATCAAGTTTTATAATAATTAAGGAGTGTTTCAAGGTCAATTGTCAAGGTTCAAGTGTTTGAGAAGCCTAGTCATGGCAAGCAAAATCCTAATAAGAAGGTTTGAGCATGATGGCTTGGTGAGATGGATGGAAAAAGGCATAAGAGGTTGTATGAGGATTTATTATGATGTATATGAAGCATTGGATCACTCAAAAGAGTCATAGGGTGTGTCTACAGGGGTAGGACCTCCAGATCAAGAATGTAATTAGACCAGTTCTAGACCTTACCTGGCCTAATGAGGAATCATGATCTATTATCAAGGCATATGAAGAATGTATGATATTATCTAAGAATTTTTTAAGTCTTTTGAGTATATGATAGAGGTGAATAACATGTGTAAATTGTAATGAAGGTCCTTTTTAGGACCTAATGTCATTTACAGGTCAAGGTCTAAGCAAACAAAAAGAGAGTATGGCCTAATGGGGTATGAGGTTATATTTCCAAGGCAAGTATGGATATATGAGTGTTGATAGAGGTATTATATGTTTTTTGAAGCATTCTCATAAAGTTATAGGTCATGTTTTACAATAAAAGGAATGAAAAATAAGTTTTGAGGTGTCTTGAATACATAAAATGAAGACATGTAAACCCAAGAAGGTCTGTTAGGTGTTCATTGGCACATATAACCTTTGCATGGGAACCTAAGTTGTTAATGAGATATGGGTAATGGTCATAGATAATAAATACATACATTGGTTTTGTATTTAAGTGGAAATCATTTCTGAATAATCATTAACACTAAAACTTATGTTAAGCCTCTCTAAAAACCTAACAATGACCCGATGTGAAACATATTATTTCAAATCACCTATAATGGATTGGAATAGATAGATAAGTGATTTTAGGTTGTATTTAACTCTTCTAGTCACCTCTAGGTGTGACTAGTTTATTAGGTGTGTGAGTAGAGCCTACAAAAAAGTGCACATTTCTTGGAGATTTATTGAAGTAGTCAGAGTTGAAAAAGTAAAATAATTAAAATTGATGATGTTTGAATATTTAAAATTTTATTATATTTACATGGTGGTTTATAAATAGGTTTCATCCCTTAGGTTTTCTAAACTAGTCATCCAAGACAACATGTGGCTAATAGGCCTAATGGTACATATAGTGAGAAACTCAAGAAGTGAGAAGATGATTAGGGATGTGTTATCATGGAATAAGGATGAATAAAAGTGCATGGATAAATTTTTAAATAATTTTAATAAATATTAATTTTGGATATAAGTTTTTGATATCATTTTATATATCAAAATTTTTATCACAAGTTGGCTTGTCTAGCTTAGTGAGGTTTATATATAGTGAGGTCATGAGATTGGTCTGAAAAGATCAATATTGCCATTTGAAAATTTTATCAATATGATTTATAATGGTATAATTATCTTATAATATCATCATAATTCATCATTAGTATTTTAAAATGGTCATATAATTGATTGAATTTCATTGTCACCATAACTGTGCTTTAAGGTAAATTGACAGTTCTAGGTAAGCAAATTGTAGTGATGAGTTTGAGACTCTATGACCTAATTTGAATAATATAATGTACAAGGTGTTGTTATTTTTTAATTTTATGTCCTATAAATTATTTATATAAGGTTTTTTAGTTAGTTAAAGTAGTTATAATGTTAAATCCAAAATGGCTTGTTTGCCTGAGTGAGGCCCATGAGAAAGAAGGCCAACAAATTGGTTTGCAAGACCAATAATTTCCATTAGAGATTATGATATTTTTGTTTGAGTTTTTTTATATTATGTTTTAGGATAATTTTCTTGAATTTTAAGTCCTTTAATGTGTTATTTTAGGTGTCAAATTTTTTAGTTTCCATGATTGTGTTTTGAGGCTAGTTGGCATTTCAGAGTGAGCATTTTACAAAGAAGAGTTTGATCCTATATACCCTGAGTTGAAGTATATAATGAAGTTATTTATGACCCTAAGGTCATGAGGTTATTAATATGTATTTTATTTCCATTATTTTTAAATAAATTTGTGTTTTATCTTTAGTAGTTCAAGATAAACTTTCTTTATATGCGCATGCCTAAATGTGAATAATACTAATGGTATGTTCCAAGAGGTGGTTGGAGATAAAAAGTTTCATGGACATAAGATTAGATAATTATATGTATATTGGAGTGGAATATTAAGTTTTCCTTCTGTGTGTGTATTTTTATAGTGTTCCAAGGAGATCAAAGGGTAACATGTGTTAATGAAGGCCTAATTGAATTAGGTCTCCTGAAGGCCTAAAAGAGGTTTTGGTCCTATATGTTATATGAAATATGTATTAATGTTTTATTAATTTATAAAATGTGTTATATTACATATTTAAATGGTAATACAAATATTCAAGTGTATATGGCTGACCAAGAGGTGTATGAGCAAGAGGCTTGTATATATATAAGGCAATTTTAGGCCTATTTATGTGTGTAGAGAGCAAACAAATGAAATAAAATATTGTAGAGTAGAAGGAGGTGGTGTATAATATAATATAAGTGTGGAAGATATATATTGAATATTTGATAGGGGTTATATGTATATCAAGGTCATATGACCTAAAAAGTCTTGAATAGACCTAATTGAGTGAAGAGACCTAGAAGGTAGTTTGAGAGGACTAAGAGTGTGAAGAGATAAAGAGGTGGTCATCATCAGTTACTTGAGAAACAAGGTATCATGGAGGTGATAAAATAAATTAGGTTATTGAGTTGATGCTGAGTCATTTAGGGGTTTTTTTTCTCCTTGTAATTTGGTGCTTGTTAAAGCCTAGTTGAATTGGTGCTTAGCTAGTTGGGGTTGGTATTCCATGTGAGGTGGGTGCTTCACTAAATTTGGTGTGTGTTTTATAAGATTGTATCCCATTTGAAAATATCAATGGGTTTTATTCCCATTGAGTTTTTACCATATATGTGATGTGTTCTTGTGTTTCATGCTTACATGGATAGGTGTTAATGCTTGCTATATCAATATGCTTGTTTGAATGGTTCATGATTGCTTTAGTGAAATTGATAAGAAAGTTTTTGAATATTGATTCACCCCCACCTCTCAGTAATTTTTCTTCCAAAACATCCATGGTGAATATGTGGATGAAGAATAAAAGTTTTAGATTGAGGTAAAAGTAGGTTTTGAAGGGGCCCCGAAACCCTTTAACAGAGAACAAAATAAGAACATCTAAGCCCACAGGCAACGCCTTGAAAACACTATAGTGAGGTAGCAAAAAATAGGTTTAAAATGGTCCTGAAACCATAAGAGACATATCCGATCAAAACCCAGAAACAGAAGTTTGGTAGTACAACAAACAAAAGCTAACAAAAGGAGAACAAAGATCAGTACCAGTTTCTTAACAAACAAGAAGGACCAGATTATTCATCCAGTTCCAGTATCAAGTTCATGCCTTCTTTTCCTTTCAAATCAATTTCCTGGGTGGTAACCTCCAGCAAAGCTCCTTTTTGTATATCTTTCTTTCTGGAACTTTGCCTTGTCCTTTTGCTGGGACCCTCAAGTGCTTTAGTCTCCTCATTGGCTCATTTACCTATATTGATAGCAGCTACACAAATGTTGGATGTTACTTCCTCCATTTTCTTTCTGTTGTCCTTTATTAGTTCTCGGAGGTTGTTTTCGTAAGCTTTGAGCTTGACAGGGATCTCGCTTAACTGATTTTCCATGTTATTTACTTTGTTCCAAGCAGCTTTAAGAGAATCTTCCAATGTTTCCGCTTTTCTCTTGAGATCAATGATCTCCCTACACAACCAGGAATCTAATTGGGAAGAAGACTCAGCTTTACAGTTAACCCAAGTCATAGGAGTGTTTATTTCATCATTCTGATTCTTCCATCTCCAATCCTCAGACTTTTTATTGGGGCTATTCCTGGCTTCTTCAAAGAAGTCTTCTTGACTCTTTTGTTCCCGCTCATTGATTCCATCTTGAATTTCCTTCTCCATGTTTTGAATATCTTCCTGGACAGAGATTTCCTTTTCATTCTTAGAAGTTGGGTCCTCACCATGATCTTCCTGAACAATGTCATCCTCTACCTCTTTCTGGTTTTCCTCCGTCTCTTCTATTCTGGTAGTAGAATCCTCGTCTGTATTGACTTTATCTTTTTCAATTTCCTCAGATACTTCTTTATCATTACTAGAGTTGGTGTCCCAACTCTTAGTTCCATCTTCTTCATCCAAAATTTCCTCCTCAGGTTCTTCAATTCTCTCCCGACCCCTTTCTTCTTCTACATTCTATTTATTAGGACTAGGGGTCTTAATTTTCCTCTTCTGCTTACATTTTCATTCTTTTTATTCCCTGGCAACTTATATTTCCCTTGTTTGGGATACTTAACCAGTGCCCTATTCTTGCAATAGGCTTCAATAAGCAGAATAAGGCCTTCATGAAGAATAGGGCGTAAATCCTTTTTCCTATGAGCATAAAGGCTTTGAATCAAGGAGTAGCGAAGATAGAAAGGAAAAGACAAGCTAACCTTATGCCTAAAGTGGTTGAGGAAGACAAAATGGAACTTATGCACTCATTTGCTTCTTCTGTCTAGGATGAAGTACTCCCTTATACAGCTTAGGACGTCCCTCCAAATCCCTTTAATCTGGTCTAGCTCATAAAAATCCCCATTTTTGACCAACTTCTGCTCCTCCTCATCCGTTTTGGGGAACTTACAAAATGCCTCGTTCGAAATGCTGGTCTGCTTTGAAAATTTGAGTCCTTCCATTGGCAACCCTGTAACCTCAGCAAGAAAATCCTCAGTTAAATTTACAGTTATACCATGCAAGGTGACCTTGTCGTCCGACCAATTTTTGAAGAAGGCCATCGTGATATGTGGTTTAGAGCCGTGGAGTCTTTCCATGTAGCTCGTAACATTTCCTTTCTGCAAAATTCTCCATACTTGATGTTTCTCTCTCCATTCTGCACAGATCTTGGGCTCCTGTTTACGGGGTTCTCCCTTCCTTTCATGCACCATACTCATTTTCTTTGAATCTCGATTACTGTGGATATTACCCTGGATCCTCCTGCTGTCAAGTTGATTGGGACATCGACTTTGTTTATGGCTTTTCAGGATCCGCTTCTCCCACTTAAAGGCCTTACTCTTTAATAATTGGGTTCCTTTCCTCGTGCTGCCTCTCCTCCTACTCATTAATATTTTATTACACTCCAATCCTACCTTCTTTCGCATGTGTGGCATCGAGAAGAATGATCTCCCTTAAATCCACGTTCCTTACTAAGGTTTCATCCCACCTCACTTTTTGCCCCTCCCAGACAACACAATTAGCAAGCCAATCTGCAACACCATTGGCTTCACGGTAGGTATGGGTGATTTTTATTTCTTCAAATTTATTCAAAAGAGTTTTCATCTCCTTTACCTTATCCTCTATGGTCCAAGACGCAATATTCTTATTATTAAGGATATTTATAATATTCAAAGAGTCCCCTTCAAGCCATAATTTGGAATATCCTGAGTCCATAGCTAATTTAAGGGTTTGGAGGGCAGCTGTAGCTTCGGCAATGTGACAGTTAGATATACCAATGGGAATTGCAATAGCATCAATAACCATTCCCACATGGTTTCTCAGAACACCACCACAACCAACATTCCCTGGGTTCCCTTTTGCTACACCATCAAAGTTACCTTTAATCCAATCTTGAGGTGGACTAATCCAAGTAAAACCTGATCTGGGGTTATCAGGTTTATCAAGATTAAAATCCTTCCTCAGGGGATTATCCACATTGAGATTAGAGCTTAGATTTTTTTGAGAAGAAAAATTTTCCTTTAGAGCTCTAATGATGTTCTGGCCAACCACCCATCCAGGGAGCTCTTTGTTTCTGAATATTCAGTTATTTCTTTCCTTCCATATTCCCCACCAGATATGGGGAAGAGTAATTTTCCATAAGAAGAGGACTTCAGGATTCTTTGAAGGGCAATACCAACTTTTGAGAGAAAGTTCAACATTTTTTTGGTGAATCCATGTAATGCCCCACAAATTGAGAACCTCCTTCCAAACAAGCTGAGTGAAGGAACAGTTCACAAACAGATGATCTCTATCTTCAAGGTCTCTCTTACATAGAATACACCTGTTAACAATATTGATTCCGCATTTTTGTAAATTATCCAGAGTTAAAATTTTATTTTGGAGAAGGGTCCAGAAAAAGAACTTGATTTTAGGAATGAGCCCCTTAATCCAGGCTCTTGTCCATAACGGTTTTCTACCATTTCCCTTGGAGATGAAGATGGAAGAGACTTTAAACTATCCACTTGGCTCTTGATTCCAAACAATTTTATCTTCTTTATTAGGATATAGGGATATAGCATTTAGGGATAATTGAATATCCTTGAGATCTTGATCATAGTCAGTGAGGTTTACCCAAGTGTTGTTCTGCCAGTATTGATTAACCATTATGCCCACTCTTTGTTTACATATTTCTATAACATCTTTATCTTGGATTTCTTCCTGTAAGGGTTTACCTCTTACCCAAATATCTTCCCAGAATTTCACCTTTTTACCATTACCTACTTTCCATGAACTTCCTTCTTCAAGCACATGTTTTCTTCCCTGGACTGCCCCCCAAATAGCAGACAGATGAGAAATATCTGGAGTAGTAAAGAAGTCATGAAGTGACTGTGCCTTAAATAAATACTTATGCTTCCATATTTTACTCCATTCTTTATTTTCTTGATAGACCCTCCATCCCTGTTTAGCTAAAAGGGCAGTATTCATACTTCTTATTTTCCTTATACCAAGTCCACCATCCTTAATCGGTTTGCAAATGTTATCCCATGCAATAAGAGGCATTCTCCTTTTCTCCTCAGAACCTGACCAAAGAAAGTTTCTTTGGATTTTTTCAAGTGCCTCAGCAAATTTAGAAGGGATTTTGAAAAGACTCAAAGCATACGTAGGTATACTTTGAAGACTAGCTTTGAGGAGAGTTAACTTTCCTCCTTGGCTTAGGAGACAGCCTTTCCATCCCGCTAACTTCTTACTAAATTTATTAATAAGACCTTCCCAAAAAGCTTCAGAGGCTTTCAATCCAAAAGGGAGACCAAGGTAAATGGAAGGAAAAGAGCCTATAGAGCAATCAAGAATTCTAGCAATTTTGTTCTGTCTATAAACAGGGGTATTAGTGAAGAAAACTACACTTTTATTCCAATTTATCAGTTGTCCAGAGGCATAGGTGTACAGATTAATTGCTTCCTTAAGAGTTCTTGCTTCAGTAACTTCAGACTGTCCCATGAAAATAGTATCATCCACAAATTGACCATGGGAGCAAATTAAAGGATGCGAAGAGGGTCTCAAACCTTTATACTGGCTTCTATGAACCAAGTCCCCAAGGTATCGTCCCATACTATCTACCATGATAATAAATAGAATAGGGGATATAGGATCCCCTTGTCTTAATCCCCTAGACGGATTGAAAAAATGAGACCCAACATAGCTATAGAAGTAGTAGATATCAACTGTTTGATAATATCAACCACTCTTTGTTCAAACCCAAAGGCAATAAGGCTTTTAAAAAGGAAATGCCAATCCACCCTGTCGTATGCTTTAGCTATATCCACTTTCATTAAGAACCCCTCAGTGTTGGATTTGAGAAGTGAATGAATATTCTCATGCACCGTTATAACTGAGTTGAGGATTTGTCTGCCAGGAATGAATCCATTTTGCTGATCAGCAATTATCAAGGGGATCACAAGGATAAGTCTAGTCGTAAGTACTTTGGAGATTATCTTATAGAGAGAGTTGCACAAACTTATCGGCTTGAACTGATCAGGGCTATCCGCACCTACTTTCTTCAGAATAAGGCATAAAAAAGTGGCATTAATTTCCTTCAGCATCTGTTTAGCTCCAAAAACCTCCTTCACCACGTTACTGACATCCTTTCCTATAAATTTCTAGAGATTTTGAAAAAAGAACATGGGGAAACCATCTGGTCCAGGAGATTTTTCTCCTCCAAGAGATCTTACGGCTTTAAAGATTTCCTCCTCCTTAGGTATAGAACATAACATATTATTCTGCTCCTTCATGATCAATGGGGGAATTACTCATAGAATATCAGCCTGACTTTTCAAGTCGATGTTACTATTTGCCTTCATCAGGGAGGAGAAAAATGAAATCATTTCCTCCTTAATTTCCTTTTCCTCGGTTATCTTCTGAGCTCCTTTTTTCAAATGATGGATATGCGTTTTCGCTCTGTGTTTTAGAGTGGAAAGGTGGAAAAACTTAGTATTTTTATCTCCTTCTTTCAACCATTGCACCCTTGATCTTTGTCTCCAATAAATCTTCTCCTTAGTTATTATGTCTTGGTACTGTACCAATTGTTCGCTTTCTTCTCTTTGGGATTCAGAAGTATATCCATATTACTAGATTTTATCTTGTATTCTTTTGATATTCTCCTTGATGATCTTCTTTTCCGCAAAGATATTTCCAAAACAGTCCTTATTCCATTTCTTTACTTTCTTTTTAACATTTTTGAGTTTGGAAACAACTCGAAAGAGAGCTGATCCCTCTATAGAGATATTCCACCACTCTTTTATTTTGTCTTCAAACTGTGGATGCTACAGCCACATCTTTTCAAATCTGAATGGATGATTCTTTTTTTGGTTTAGTTTATCTGCTAAGAATATTAGAGGGAAATGATCTGAGCCTATTCTATGGCGTGCTTCCAACTTGCAATTATAGTCTTTTATCCAGTTTGGGGAGATGAGAGCCCTATCAAGCTTGGCCTGTATGCATTCCTTGTTCAGTCTCTTATTGCTCCAGGTGTACTGAATTCCTTGCAGCTCCACATCCATCAAACCTTCTTTGCTTATGAACTCCATGAGGTCAATTCTCCCTTCCATTTGAATTGTATTACCACCCATTTTCTCATAATCATATAGAGGGACATTAAAGTCTCCCATTATAATCCAACGCCCACAGTGATCTTTCCTTCTGAGCTTTGAGAGAGTTTCCCATACCTTTTTCCTTTCATTCTTGATATTAGGAGCATAAATATTTACAACAAACCAACTTTCCTTTTGATCAACATTTGTTAATTTAACCGCCAATTTTTTTTTACTTTCCATCAAAATAGAACCAGCAAAAAGATTTTTTCTCCATAATATCGCAGTACCTCCCAAAGTGGCTTCAGAGCTACTTGCTTTAAAAGTTTAATTTTTAAAGTCTTTGATCTGTTCGGCTTTCTCCTTACTCATTTTAGTTTCTTGAAGCAGAAGGAGGTTTGGCCTTTGCTCTCTAACAAAATTCCTAACTAGATCTACTTTAAGAAGGCTATTTAGTCCCCTTATATTCCAACGAAGAATAAAAGTTAGTAAGATGAAAATATTACATTTTGAAGACTTTGGTGAATTTAAGATAAATTTATATAAATTAAGGTAATTATTATATTTTTCTTATACTTATCCAAATCATTCTATGTCAAGTCTAATGTGATTAAAGCTAGTCCAAAGGTGATAGAAGTTAAATAGATATTTTGAGTCATTGGACTCCTGTAGAAGATCATGTTGTACCTTGTTCTATCTATACACCTAAACAAGAGGTGTCAAATTCCCTATTTCTAGTGTTTATTCACATTTTACACCTCTTTATTCATTGATTCATCTCTAAAGATGAAATAACATGAAGGTTTTTAGCAAAGGTAGATGACAGAGATGATTTGGACATTTAATTCTCCTTAAAAAATCCAATAAAGATTCATTTACATCTTGCATGAAGATACAACAAGGCATTTTGGTAAATAAACACTCTTCTTGATGAAGAAGGGTTTATGATTGTTAACCAAATTTGACCCTATAGGTTAAATTCGGACCCCTATAAGTAAAAAAATTGATTTTTAGATGTTTTATGAGTCTATTATTATGTCATAAGGTGTAATATAGGTCTTTTGATGTCATCTAATGCTATATTAGCCTTTATAATGGTCTAATTAATCTATATATCACTTTGAGTCATATAGAAGGCTTTTAGGGGTCATAAATACAAGTGGCATAGTTTTCAAGGTGATAAAGTGTCCTTATTACCTAAAAAATATTCAAGAAGTTAGATTCCCTATCAATAATGTCAATCTCATCTAAAACTTGTAGGTTATCAAATTAAAGATCAAGTAATCAACTAAAAAGGGGTGTTTGGCACTTGTACGACCCAAGAGGGAAGGTGAGACATGGAATAAAGACATGGAACATCTATTAATATTATTTAGGTTCATTTCCATGATTAACATGCTCTATAAGTTCCATTTTTGAGCTAAAACTATTCTACTCCTTTACCTTTCTAGACACACAGAAGTGATCAATAGGTTTGTGCTTGGTATGGATAGTTAAAGAGGTTTCAGGTAAAATGGTTTTGGGATGTGGTATTAAACTAAGAGATATAAATTTCAATAAAAATATTTTTAATATTGGTTAACCATGATTTATGAACCATCCTTTACAAGATGACTATGTTTTTCTTGTCACTATTTCTTGCATCTTATAGGTTTTGCTTTGGTTTGGGAATTTATTTACAATCTAGTTAGTTATGATTATTTAATATGATTTTATATCCCTCCTAAAATTATGTATATGGTTGGTTTCATTTTTTAAGTTGATTTTATATTCCAAACAACTAACTTTGTAGGAGGGTGTTGATATTGAACTTGCATTCAAATTCCACCATTTGCAAAAGGCCTCTTTCTATGTAAGGATTTTGACATGGTGTAGAATGGTGTTTAAATAAGATAAATGTTAATTATATCATCCTTACTTAAAAAGTTTCAACATACAAGGTAAACATCATTGAGGTTGTAGTCCATTGGCATGCATAGTCAACTTCTTGATTATTCTTACTTACAGTTAGAGGGAATCACATGTGGAGGAGCTATTTAACATGATTCATGGAAGTGTATAAAATATATCATGATATTTAACATATTATCATATCAATGTCATCAAATAATAACCTCCACTATGCATAATAATGGACCATACTTGTACTTCAATCATACACACAACCATAAAACATTGATATGCACCTATACATGGCTACAAGAGGTTTCAAACATTGAAATGGTGTGTAGAGGTTTCAATCAATTACTTTAATATCATAATCCATAATTTGATTATTTTTAAGGGTAGGAAGTTAGTTATATATTCTAAATCATCTTCATTACCTAGACTCACTATCTACCTACATATAACTCAATCTTCACCTATAGGGGTCTCCTCGATGATGCCATTTTGAGATGAGGAATTTGATGGGTGTTTCAATATTTTAATATTTATAATATTCAATTTGAACAATTTTTTAAGGCTTTAATTTATAATAAAACTTTATAGCTTGCATACTACTCAGATTTGCTTATTGTTTGTAAATATGCAAATAACCACCTAAATATGGTGTTAACTAAGAACTAAGGACACTTGATGGAGAATTTGGATAGGATATAACTTTATTTAAGTTATAAGTGTGAATTAAATAACATTACATAAAGGTAAGAAGGTACCATATGGGAAAACAAACCTAGAAGTTGGTGAAATAAAATGATGACTATATTTAGGGACCTAATCCCTAAAAAGTGAAAATAAAGCCCTAAGGCCATTTTGGCAGAATCATACAACATGGTTTCAAAGATTTATAATGCCTCTTAATGACCAAATATTGCATTCCATACATAGTAAAATATTTATACAAAATATTGAGGGGATACCACTAATGGAAGGTAGAAGCTTGAGAGCCCAAAGTTGCACTTTTATGCACTGATTTTGGGTAGTGAAACCTATAGGATTTTGAGTATTTGGGAAACCTTGTTTTAAAAGTTGATAAAATAAACCATTCCACTATGTTTAAAGAGTCATACAAAATTTTAAAATCACATTAATGACTTGGAATAATCCTAAAGTGTAATGTCATGGTCAGATGTTCATTTATAGGTGCATAATGACCTAGAAAATGGCACCTACAACTTGGGCCTATAGGTGCTCATAGAGCTTTTAAGGTGAACTTGGAGGATAATGAGATATATAAATCAAAAAATACTATTAAATGTTGAATAGAGTTTTCAAAAATTTCTACATAAGAGTATAACACATTTTACAGTGTTAAATATACACCTATAGGTCTTAATGGCTCCAACATAGTCAGTTGTAAGTGACTGTATGCTGACAGTAACTTGGTTGAGGACTATTCTAAGTATTTGGCATAAAAAATACATAAAATGGTTGAATAAAATAACCATGGGATGGATTTAATGGTTTAAATATGACCAGATATTAATGTAATTATCTCCAAGAAAGTGATCTATACCTACAGGCAAGGAAAGTATACAAACAAGGTTAGCTTACCAGTTAGGCCTAATTGAGTAAGAAAAGGTTTGAAGATGCAAGCATGGACTATGAGATTTGTATAACATTTTTAATGTCATAATAATTTTAAATAAACTTATAAAACTCTCATATAACACAAATTAATCAAAGAAAGGGCCTTAGATAGGTAACACATAGTTCACATAACCAACCCTACACACAGTCTTTTACCTAGTAGTTTGTATCAAATTTGAGTGATTTTGAAAGGTAATATAGTGTTACCAAGGGATTAAAATTTTTAGAGAGGGTATTTAAAACCTACAGGATCCTATCCAACATTCACCATTATTTGAGTAAATAGGGGAGTGCCCTTTATTTTGTCTCATACAGAGGGCACTCCCCTTATGCACAAAGTGATAGGTTTTGAAGAAGGGACATTATAAGTTGAGAAAAAAGATGTTTAGACATTTATAGAAGGTATATGGAGTTGGAAAACACATATGAAAACATAATAGACCTTTTTCATAATGGAAAAACTAAACAAGGTGCTCAAAAACCCCAAGGTTGTAGTCAAGCCCATTGGGTAGGTTTTGACCTAAAGACAAATGGTATACCAATGACACATCCAAATTTATTAATGGGTTAAAATGGATTATGAAATGTTTATAGGGTCATTATAAAGGTTTTAAATTTTTAACCTTGTAGAGGAAATAAAAGGAAGTCATTTTTGGGCTCAAAGGTAACATTAAGCCTATGCAAAGAAAAAGAAGAACTCGATAGGATAAATTGAAGTTATCACATCTCCATGGACAATATTCATGGAAATATAAGAATATTGTAGATTTTAAAGTTTTTCTTGAGATACATTATTGTCAAATTGGTTTGCAACTCCAATGTCTAACCTTCATGAACAATCCTTAAGAGAAGAAGTATCTCAAAACCCTTGTAAACCCTTAGATAAGGACCCAATTGGGAACATGAGTTTAGAGGGATATAAAAGTGGGGTAAAATTACCATGAAATTTATTAAAATTTTTATAATCATCTCTCAATATCCTTACCATTATGATTAGTTGTATGAAATTGTATGGATGGCGTACAAAACAAAGTATTTCTAACTATTTTATACATTGTGTAGGTTACAAGAGGTTTCAAGAGATGCCAATCACACTAAAGGGAATATTAAGGATTAATATAACTCCCCATGTCAATTTTATTCCTTATAAAAACTCCTAAGTGCCTCAACAAGATCTCTCATCTCATCTAGTCAAAACTGGCACGATGAACATGATGATGAGAAGGATGAAAACTTCAAGTAGAACTACTTTGAAGGTATGATTGATACCTATAAGGCCATGGAGGGTATTTATAAGTGTCATACAATAAATTTTACAAAGTTTCATTGAAAATTTATGCCTTTTTGGAATCCAAGTGTAAGGGGTGACTGAAAGAGGAGTTTTATTTGAGTGTAGGTAGTGATAACTCCTTTCCATATGATTCTAGGTGACCAAGACTACAACCAATGAATGGAGAGTAATGTATACAAAACTTCCCCATAATCAAAATGATTATACATGTCCCTAATTATTTTTTTGATGGTCAAATAGGGCTTAATCATGAAGGCATTTTTCTGAGGTAGTAAAGGGAATTTCATGCCACTTTTCAGGAGTTTCATGAGTTGGGGTGACACTTGTGATTCCTAACCTTCCATGGTTCATTTAAAATATTCCTATCATGAATATGTAATTCATTTTATTAGATTTACAAGTTTCCTTGTGAACTTTTTACTTCTCTCTTCTCCTCTCTCTCCCAAATTCTATAAGAACTAGCCATTTTGGCCTTTGTAAATTATGGTCCACTTGAGTATAGAGAAGCCCTACTCAATTTCATACCATGAATCAATAAATAATACTAATTATTACCTATTTCATGACTATTAATTATGTGTTTTAATTAGATGATTCATCTTTCTTAGTGGTTAATCTTATTCCCTTAGCATGTTGTCTCATTCTCTCACCTATTTATAGTTGGAAAGCTTCTACTTGTAGGTCATGTGAAGTGTTCTATTGATGTGCTAAGGTTGAGTGAATTAGTATATTCAAATAGGACTATTATAGGCCTCTTGTTTAGTCCTCCTAGATTAAACATTCATCATAACATCATAATGAAATATTGATATGAGAAGATGTAGAATGGAGAAGTGTATGTTTGGTTAGTCCCTTGTTCTCATGTGTAACATGAAACTAGTTGGTAGTCATCAAATAATTTGGTGTATCACCTCCCTTAGGATAATTTACTTTTAGTTTTCTCTCCCTTTTCCATCACAATTTTAGGTGTAGTAGTGTTCTACAAGTGGTACATCAAGGGAGCTAGCCCTATCTAGATGTTAACCTCTTTCTTAGGATACCCATAGCCTAGAGGTGTTTCAATTATTTTAGTTAGATGAGTAAAGCTAAGACATCTCCCCAAAGGGTACACATGTAAGTGACAACAATGACATTGAGAAAGTAGTTATAATTTGTTAAAAAGGCCTTAGGGAAAGGGTTTCAATTTGAATATTATCTTTCAGACCTCCCAAAGTCATCCTCTATCTTTTTGAAGGACAAATATATGGTCAAAAAGATGTTATAGGTCCTAAACAAGTAAAATTATACTGAATAACTACATGAAGATACATACAGGAAAAGAAGGTCAAATAATATAGTGATGGTTTATGGAAGAGAGAGAAATATAAGACCAAAGATCCTAAATAGATTAGGTTACCATAATGGCATTCTAAATTTCAGCATTGTTTCTTATATCAAGGCCTTCTCTTTTATAAACAATCACTAAGAGTGCCAATAGCTCCTTAAACCTTAGAAAAACCACATCACCTCAGCTTGATCCTCTTAATAACACTTTTTATATTTAGAGATGCATGAGGATGTTTTATTTAAATTTATAATAGGTATAAAAATCCATGAAACACCAAAACTAATGCATGCAATCATGAACCAGATCCATCATGGTAAGAGAAATTATTTTTGAAACTATTTTGGCATTACAGGTAGGTTTTGAGATTTTAACTTATTTGCATGGTGTTTAGATGATTCAAGACTAGTTTTTAAACTTGTATTTAATTTTATAAAATATACTAAAACGTACTTCAGGAAGTTGAAGAGATAAAACATAAAGAAATCAATATGAATATGCATGCAAAGTGTGACTGTGTACATCTACAAGCCTAAATATCAAAATGAGCAAAAGATGAAAGTTTTATTTTGAGTGTGAGTGATGAGAGGTAAAGAAAATTATGTAAGAAATTATATAGGATTATAAGAGTGTTTATAATCATTTCCATGAGAATAAAAAACTAGATTTAGAAAGGATTTCTTGGAGAATGTATCAGGCTTATAGGTGCCTAAAGAGAATAATATTGCATCTAATTTTGATCCTTAACAAAACAATAAGAGGATTGGTATATTATGGTTATTATTGATATATAATAACTCAAAAAATTATAAAAAATAGGGTATACATTCCATGATCATCCTAAATATTAATTTTTAGGTGGCAAGCCTAAGGCTATATACGTAGTATGATTGAACAGGGTTTTAGGTATTAAATAAAAAATAACAAAATTAAAATCAAAATTAAGACTCCTACTGAATAATTATGGTGCTATGTACCTAGGGATATGATATATTGATGTATATGGGTTGATGGAGATGCCGACATGTGGCACACATCCCCTTAGTTAGTTATATGGGTATAATATATTAGGATAATAGAATAACTTGTGAAAGTAGTACATTGGGTAATGGTCAGCCTACATTAGGATTAAGAGGTTATCCATCCATGGGTTAGATAGATGTATTTATATAGGAGATGATTATCATGGTAAGGATATGAAGTAAGGATTGAGTCTTCTATTGTAAGAGGATATTGGAGGTTATCCCCTCGAAGAGACATTGTGGAGTTATTCCTTCCTAAAGGAGTATTATATGGTGTTTCCCTACCTTAAGGGTATTTCTAAATATATTGAATATCAAGATCATTACAAGTGGTATCAGAGCTTTGATTTGGGCAATTTGTGGAGTGAAACCCTAGTTTTTTTTTTGAATCATAAAACTTTTGATCGGTTGTGCATTTTTCCATGAATTTTTAATGGATATGGATAATATTTCAAATAAGTCA
>JARHVA010011654.1:0-37096 GCA_037957365.1 Torreya grandis | reverse complement strand
TATTTATTAGATAAGCTGGTAGAATGAGAGATAAAATTCCAAATATGGTTGAGTGTAGATGAGGATTTAAAAAAGAAGAATAAGATAAACATTATATGTTTCTCATATGATGATATGGTGAATGTGATACAAAATACATAAAAACTTTGGAGAGGTAGGAAAAATGAGAGGGTACTATTCATTAATCACCTTGCCTCACATGGATTAGTATCTTCATGGTAGAGTTCAAAAGCATATAAAGCACTTTGGTATTCAATACCAACATGAGACCTATGATCATGGATTTCTATTCTTGAATGATATGTATGATTCCCTAGTCTTGACAAGGGCATACATGTAAGGATTTAGGAAAGAACATTTAAAAATCATATAAGGAGAGCCCTCTGTCTATATTGAAAACATATGACTTGGGATCCCACCTCAATTTGGATAAGATGCCTCAACTTTATAGATTGGTAGGCCTCTATAGAAATTATAATAATAAGGAGAGCCTTCTTAAGATATCACTAGACATTAAAAGTAGTCATTAAGAAGTTTGGTACAATTGAATTTGGACTTGGAGGAATTTAGGGAGATCCAATTTATCTTGACTCCTTAGATTCAGAGGGCATAGACCATCTGATTCCTCCACATATGCAAGAACTTAAAAATGTTGAGGTCTTATCTGAACCAATTCAAAAGGCATTCCACACAAATGAAAAGGCTAAAATTTTTTATAAGAGGAAACCAAAGGCTCATCCTCTTCTAAAGAACCTAGCTATTGGGTAATAACTAGTAGGATCTCATTCATCTCAATAGCTCCTTATTAAAGGAAAGTCTATTAGTGAATAAAGATAGACAAATAAAGAGAAGGATTTCTAGAGAGAAAAATCCTTTAGCCTCTAAGATATTAAAGGAAAGGCACATCTACATGATTATCAATCAGGTAAGGAGATGACATATTTTATCCTTGTTACTCTAATTTTCTCTTTTTCTTCCCTTTCTACAGTGGATTACTTCCTCTTGTTTCTAGTTTCTAACCACCCCTAGTCACTTCCAAAATAGAGTATGTATCCTCTATCCCTATTGTCTCCAATTTCCCAATTTTCCCACCTTCATTAGTTGTATTCACATCTTTAATGTCCTTCACTACTATTTTATATAATCCTTCCACTACCCCAACACCCCCTAAAGCCAAAATAAAGGCCTCCAAGAAAGTTAGGGGAGCATTGACAAGTTCCCAACATCATCTATAATAAAATAAAATAGACTTTCCAATACCTTCCTCCAGCTCCACTCAATGCATTATTGTGACATCTTCAAAGATAGATAGGAAGAACAAACGAATATACACAATCTACCAACTACCTTAATATGGGAGAGTGTATTAGTCTAAGATCATTTAGCCTTCTCTTCCTAACCAAGCACTTGAAGAGGATTTGAAACAAACATCATAAGACATATTATTTGAGACTACAATTGAGGACACTCAACCAATCAATCTAACACAAATGGTCATCCCACAGTGGGAAGTTGATTTAGGGTCAAAATCTTCTCAAAAGATAAATCTTATAATCACAAAGTTTCACATAATAAGTTACATATATGATAAATCTATAGGGAGTGTCCAAGGGGTAAGAAAGAGGAAATTAGAAGATCATACAAGTAGAGGGATCATCTTAGAATAGAGACAAGATGTATCTACCTTGTCTAAGAGAAAGAACATGAAATTAGGGTAGTACCCATATGTGGGAGACTACAATTCCTATCTTGAGATAAATAGGGATGGCTTGATGGAACTAAATTAAGGACTAGAAATGGATAGGAAAGATCTTGAGTATGAATTATAACATGTAAAGGAATAACATTTCTAAGATTTGGAGCAAATAAAGGGAAAGTAATGAATAATTCATGTTCCTCCTAACATTGAAACTAAGGTCCAAAACATTATTTCTAGATTGTAGAACATTATTCAAGCTAATTCTTCAATGAGGGAAGAGTTAACCCATCATTTAGTTTAGACTCACAAATTATTTAATTCTT
This sequence comes from Torreya grandis, assembly GCA_037957365.1. Taxonomy (NCBI): domain Eukaryota; kingdom Viridiplantae; phylum Streptophyta; class Pinopsida; order Cupressales; family Taxaceae; genus Torreya; species Torreya grandis. Next base: position 35,074 of record JARHVA010011654.1, on the reverse strand, counting down.
TGAAACAATATGAGAATATATTGAAATTCCTTATTTTTTTATATAGTTAATAAGGCATACACCCATATCAACCTAATGGCACTAGTAAAGGCTTCAAATGCTCTCAACTTGGTAGTCATTATGACTAAAGAAGTTAAGTAGTGGATCATAGTAGCTGAGGTAATGATGCCTAAGTATGTTGAACATGAAACTATCATATTACAGATCCTAGAAGAACTAAAGATCTCATAAGCAAGAGACATAGTAGGTAGGCTTATAATTAAAATCAATTTTGATCAACATCTTGAGTAGAATTTTCCCAACTTCAAGCAAAGCCTTTAGGCGAATTTAATTAGAAGAGATTTATTATAAGCTAAGTTTTACAAGGATGAAGGTAACAGAGGTGTAAATTTTTAGAATAAACTTTATAAATACAAAAGATGAGCATGCAAGGATATTAAAATAAGTTAAAAGGGTGCATACACCACCATTGTTGAATATGGACATTATCCAACATCAACATGACATTGGGGACAAGCATTTTAAAGTTTGGTAACTGAAGAATAATTTTGGTGTTTCAACTTATATTTTAGTCTTGACATCCACTTAAATGCATCTAACAGTCAAAAATACCATGTAAGCATCTAATCAACCTTGAGTTGAAGGCTAATTTTGCATGCATACATGAAAAAGTACTAACTCTTGTACTCATATTTTAATTGTATTTAACACTCAAATGTAAAAGTTTCTTAGACTAACTATGAGCATGCACACATTGCATTTCATTATATAAGTTGACTTATGTTTAGACATAGTGATAATTAACTATACATATGCATACATGCAGTTTTGAGACTAAAATTATAATTGAGGTTCTAATTGTGAAATGTAATTATAAGTTTACATGAACTTGGAGGATGAGGTGACCCTTCCTAAATTATATTTATACATTTAATACCCTCATTCTAAAGTGTTTCAATTTTTTTTAATGAATATAAGAAGAAATCAATTTTATGGTCATGCAACTGTGTCAATGTTCTTCCCCCCCACCCATATCTTTACTATTAAGGTTTTATTTTCTTAGTTGTCTTAACTCAATAATTTTAAGTGTGCATAAGATAGAGATAGTTTTGTTATCATTGATATAAACTAATTTTAGAGGTGAAAAATATATTTAAAGTTAAAATTTTCATTGATTAAAGCAATTGGTTAAAATTTTATTAACATTCTAAGGTGAACATGAGTGTTTTATTTCTAGTATAGTCATCTAGGTGTGTTATATAGCTACCCTAGACACCTTCTCGATTTAATATATAAACACTTAAATAAGGGTATATAATAACAACTATAAAAGGAGAAACATTTAGTGAGATTATTAGGTTTTATATACTTTATTCCCAAACTCTTTACTTGTGTTTGCATGTAAGTGTGTAATGCCTAAAAGCATTAAACACTAGTTTTAGAAACACTCATCCAAAATAGAAACCAACCTAGAGAGTGAACCTTGAGGCCATAGAACCTTAATTTTCTAATTTAACCTTCCCTCTTTTGGATTTTATGTTGAGATATACCCACTTTATATTAATATCAAACCATCCACTTAAATTCGATTTATTTTAGGATTCATTTAGCTACATGAACTATTTGGGTTAACAACATGCATACTTAGCCTACTATTCCACCACCTAGCTATCTATCCATACCTTGAACTCATACCCTATAGTGGATCTTACCTCCAATGAGATCCTAAAATGTTATAGGTCACATCTTTAAATCTTAGAGTGTGCATAAAACCCACATCAACAATAAGTTAAAATGAATCCTACCTGTCGACCTTGAGATCACCTAGGTACTATCCTCTAATTATTTATACTTAGCTCTCTTTACTAGATATACCTATATTTTTCTCCTCCTCCTATGATAAGTCTATCTCTTTTCTAATATTTAAAAAGTCCCAAACTAATTTAGTTTGAATCCTACATATATATGCCTAAGAAGTAGCCAACCACTAGCTTCTCACCAACTCATTCCTCATTAGGGGATGTTATCTTTTATGTTCAATTAAGGGGCATGGTAGCTTCATAGGCTTTTATGGTTTCTTATATGATTCACTTAACTCTTTACTAGTTCATCTTAGTACTAAGGAAATCAAAAGACGATATTATCATCAAACACTAGACATTATAGACATTGGCTACAATATCTTTAAGCTAGGTGACAACAAGTGCCACCAACCAAGATTAAAGGCTAGCCACCAATAAGATGTTGTATCTACTAGGTGGTGTACTAGGAAACCAAATACTTATCATGATTTTATGATAGTTTAAAAATAATTAGTGATAAAACCATGCATGGTGTATTTTATTTCCTTCATTTGCCCATTTATTGTTCTTACACACTCGATGCATACATCAAAATCCTCTAACCTAATAACTAAATCCATGGAATTTAATTTAATTAGGTAATTTCAATAAACTAATCATATCCAATCATTCATGGAATATCAACATACATGCAGATAACTTCATGTGATTCAATACATAAGTAATCACCATTTCATAAATTTAGAATCAATGATTCAACATGATTTAAGTAAATATATCTCATACACACAACCAAGTTTCATAAACAAACATTTTCATAAATAAATGTAAGCATCATACTTTCATAAGTAAGCAATCAAAACATGATTCATAATAGGTATTTCTCATGGTTCCCAATAGATGAGATCCTTCATAAAATCCTTGTATGTCTCATTTGGACATGACTTACAAACATAATTTCATAATTAGAACATATAATTCATGGTTTCATAGTCATCTTGCCAAAGATGAGTATTATGAAAAATAGGCATTACAATAAAGGTGTCTAAATAAATAAAGTTATTATTGATAAATGATATAAAAATATATTCACAATATATATCTCAATATCAGTATTAATTTTAGAATTATAATCAAATACAAGTTATACTCCAAATCAAATAAATGCGGCATATAATCCCAAGCCTTTTAACTATATTATAAATATGCTAGGAAATGGATTTATAGAAGACATACATGTTCAAAAAATATAATCACCACCATTACAAAATGATACTCAACTAGAACCACTTGATTTTAAAAGGAAGCCTCCTCCTAGGAATCAATTTACTTAAAGACCATTTGCTAATTTGGGAGAGCCCATTGAGAATGTATTTCACAATCTACTTGCTAAGAATATAATTGATTGGAGAAATACCAATACCTTTGATGAAATTCAACCAAAAACAAAGTGTTATATGGATGATGAATAGTATGAGTATCATCAAGTTAAAGGACATGAAATACATAGATGTGTGAAACTATGACATCTCATTTAAGACATGATGAAAATAAGAGAAACTAAATTAAAGAAAGCATCATCCTCTAATTTAGGTTAGAATATATTATTTATAAAACCCATTTTCTTATCATAATACCAATCAACATGAGTGGTAGCATCATCAATAAAATAGTAATTTTAATCATAATCAGGGTTCCCAAGATAACAATAGTGATTACCATGATACCCCTTACAATTATAATGTAGTGGGACACATCATGGAATATCACATAGACACAATCATGATCTATCCTTATTCCTATAATTATAGAAAAGTAAATCCCTCTATTTTAGGATTTAGTTCATCTATCTTGGGAGTTCCTCCCTCTCATGATCCTTATTCTTGAGTTATTATTCCAAGTCACATTTTCTAATTTAAAATCCCATTTTTATATTTTCACTGAAGATTGTGTTATTAATTCTCATCATGATAAAATATCTCTTCAATGTTTTTTGGATTCCTTTACTAATCCTAATCCACCTTGTCCTAATAATATTCAAAATAAATCTACACTTAGATATGCACCTATCAAGAATCTATTTGATCTTGTGTATCAATCGAATAAAATGTTGACATTGATTTCCATTTTGTATATGTTATGTACTTCTCAGCTTCACAAGGATGTCTTATATGAGATTTTGAGTCAGTCTCATGTGCTAAGAAATATTTCACTAGATAAATTCTATATGTTAGTCTGACACTTGTCTCTTATCCCATAGCTGATATTTGATCAATGTGATATCTCATCTCTTGGATCTTCCACACTAACTCCTATATTAAAGTCACAATTACTCACCATAAAATCAAGAGGGTAGTTATAGACAATGGTTCTATAATTAACATTATTCCATTAAATTTAATTTAACATGTAGGATATACTATGACAAATCTCAAGAATGATACTATCACTATCAAGGGGTATGATAATACTAAGTGATAATCAATAGGTATAATTTTCTTACCCATACAATTTGGGATTATCATGTATGTTACCATATGTCATGTAGTTGATCTATATTTACCATATAATAACTTATTTGTCTATCCATGGATTCATGAGATGCATGTCATTACCTCTACAGTCCATCAAGGTATAAAAATTCCTCTTTTTGGAATGGAGGTTATTATTCCTGTGGATTTGTAACCACATTAATACTATAAACATATATATGTAGAATGTCATCAATACACCTATTTTCATAGTGTTTACAGTAACCTTAAAAAGGACCACAATGTAATATATAATCCACCTCAATCTAATTATTTAGATCCCAATACCCTTTCTTCTTATTTTGAATCACCCTTCCCCTCATTAAATTCTTCCCATTTCAATATTCATGATAAAGCTCTTGGCACGTATAGTATGGAAGATGCCTTTTGTGTTGCCAAATTACCTAGATCACCTAAATCCCATGGTCAACCCAAGATGGAATGGTACAACAAGAAGAAAAAATATTGTCCCACAAAACATCTTCCATTCATCCTAGGAAAAGCATTAAATCAAGAAGATTTGAAGCAAAAAGGTGAGTCATGGCTATATAGTGAAGATTTAACTCCTTATTTTTAGAGTAAAAAACAACTCTATCCCAAATAAAATTATGGCCCAACATGATTATAAAGGTAAGGGATTTGGTGGGGGGGGGGGGAGGGGTTGGAATATAAAGGTTTATTAAAGCCTATTATTTCTATAAATCATTCTAAGAGATAAGGTCTAGTATACAAATCACCTAAGGTTGTCCCCAAACATCCTGAAACTAGTTCAACCATTACGTTAAATGAAAATATTCTTGGCAATGATATAAAGTCCTATTATATTAGTTATGATTAATTTTCCAACACTAATATGTTTGATTCCTTTTTTTTTTTTTTTGACCATTTATATTTCTCCATCCATTCCCCTTACCTTTCATTATCTCAACCTTCTTGATTGGGACCAACAAGATAAAAATATCCTTCTTAATGAGTTTTCTAACCAAGAAGCAATTTTAGAGTTCATGGTCTTAAGAGAAAATTTACTAGTAGGTGACCACATGGAGGAATTTTTATACACTTTAAATCTTGTATCCTACCTTGGGGAGCAAGAAAACTTCCTTGGTCAAAATAAAAATGAAGCATTAATAAACTTGAGTGATAACATTTCTGAGGCATTTTTGGATTAAGGTAAACGTAAATAAAAAGATAAGTGCCTTGGTGAAAACCTATTTGAAACACCATTAGATGAAAAAATTTGTTCTCCTTCACAATAAACCCATGTATCCACATGTCCATGCTTTTCATATAGTGTTGAAATCAATCCTATAGATCATTAAGAATTTAAGTGTATGGTTCAAGAGAATCCACATTTGGTATCTCATTGGCCATTTCTTGAAGGGAATGATTATAGTTATTCATACACAAGTCAATATAAGAGTCCACATTCAAATTTGAGTGATAAATTAACATCTTTTCCTTTAATTCTATATGATGGTTCCACCCTTCTTGTGTAATACATGAGAAAAGCCAATATTGGCATGCATGAAAATCCAAATATAATCAAGTTTGTTGCAACATGAATTGATTATTTCCATTCACATAGATGTCATTTATATATCTACTAGTAAATATTGTAATATACTTGGTTTTGATCCTTCATTCATAGTTAATCATTTGGTTATGCATCCAAATAGTAAACCTATTAATAAAAAACTAAGAAATATTCATCAATGAATTGCTCTCCTACTCAAAGTAGAACTTTAAAAATTACTTTTAGTATGATTTATCAAAATTATTCCCTATATATATTGGATTTACAAAATTATTATAGTTAGTAATAAACCAATCAACATCTAAATTTGCATGGATTTTATAGATATCTACAAAGCTTGTCATAAAGATGTTTTTTATTGCCTAATATAGATATGATTATGGATTCAATAATAGGTTATGAGATGTTATCCCTTATGGATGGATTTTGTGGATATAATTAGATTAATATAACTCTAGATGATCAATCCAAAACAAAATTTAAACCCATTGAAGCATATTCTATTATCAATTCATGGCATTTGGCTTTAAAAATGAAAGATCCACACACCAATGAGCAATAATTGTTATCTTTCATGATCTCATACATGATATTTTTGAATACTATGTTGGTGATATTATAGTAAAATACAAAACTTATGTTTAGTATCAAGAAGTTTTGGGAAGAATATTTGAATGATATAAAGTGTGTTTTTTGGGTTACATCTATAAAATTATTAGGATTCATTATCTCTCACAGGGGCATTGAAGTTGATCCATCCAAATTTCAAGATACTACTAAGATGACACCTCCTTATAATTTTAATAAACTTCATAGCCTATAGGGTAAAATATTGGCTATTAGATGTTTCATATCTCAACTTGTTGATCAATGTCATCTATTTACACATATTTTAAAGAAGGGTGTAACTTTTCAATCTAATATTTTAATGCCAAGAATATTTTGAGCAACTTAAGAAATACTTAGAAAATCCTCTATTACTTATTCTACCAATTCTAGGGAATCCTTTGTTCCTGTACATACATAATATTGATAGAGCCTTGAATGCACTCCTAACTCAACATGGCATTCAATAGAAATAAATAGTTGTCTATTATCATAAATGTACCTTAGTATATTAAAATAAAAACTATAACCCAATATAAAAGGCTTGTCATGCATTTTTTTTTCACTTACCAAAATCTTAAACATTGTATGTTGAATAATAAGATAATGTTAATTGTAAAAGTAGATACCTTGAAATAGCTATTAGCAAAATCAACTACAACTAGTCAAATGGATAAATTGATCATGTTGATTAGTGAGTTTGATATTAAATACATGCATCATAATTATATAAAAGGATAATTTCAGTCACCTAAAAGTGGTTTTTGAGTGCTAAGAGTTCTAATTGTGACTACCTATTCATATTTATTCTTATTTTTATCCTATATCCTATTATCACACTTTTCTAGAATTTTTGTAGGCTAGAGGCATCCCTAGTCAACTTCAACATAGTCTCATACCCTCATTTCCTAATCCTATCCCTTTGTGCCTAGTGTTATGCCAACTAGACATTACCACCACATTAAGGACACTAGAACCATGTGGCAGTAATGCCCCAAAAATGGTGCCTATGTCCTTTATCCTAGCTTTCCCAAACACATATTTTCAAAGATAAAACCCTCTTAAGGTTTATTTAAACATATTTTATTATCCACATAATAAATATAACACTATAAATACATGAATTTTATCACTCTATCTAATATATGTAGATTAGATTAAAAATAACTATTTAAAAATGAAACAAGTTGAGAAAAATCAAGGTTATTAATCCCTATTCTAACCTACTTCTACATACCACCAAATATAGAATCCCTAAATTTAGATTTTCTAGATTTCCAACTCAATCACACTCAAGGCACTCAATGACACTATCATACTAGAATCTCTTGTACTTGAACTAATACTTAGGTGGGTAAAATTACATTGGGATTGATCCCTCCTCAGAGTATTGGTATGTAGGTAACTCTCTTCATAGTGGGATGTTAAGTATGTCTAGAATATCCTACTAATGAACACATTTTTAATCTCATACCTTAATTTCAAGGAGGATTATGGTTTTTATAAAAAATCATTTATTACATGAATAATAGAAATTTTTAGGCTTCATGTGCTTAAGAACAAAAGCCAAACACATAGACATAGGTGCAACTAAAAGCTTGAGATAGTCCTAAATAGAGGACATTAACACTAATATCAAGGCACTAGAGCAACATGGTGCATCTATCCAAATATAGTGATATTATAAAAGAAGCATTAAAAAATAGGGATCTAGTTGATGACACTTAATCCTCCCTCCATCTTAATTTTGAGTATTTAGATCAATTGTATGAAGTGTTTTCCAGATACAACTTTATTTTCACATATTTATTATTACTTTTTGAAATTCAAAGCTAGTCAAATATGTAACAAATTAGTGGTTTTTTTTTATTTATATTATTTCCATGATTTATACTACTAATAACTTTAATGAAACATAAGATTTACATAATCTAAACCCTAAAAGATTAAAATTTTTTGTGAACATAACTTACTTTGAATATTGCATAAACCATAACCCTAGATAATCTTATGGTTTACATTTCTAGCATTTAAATTATAGATCCCTATATTTTATGATTTTATTTGATATAATCACTATAATAATTATAGATGATATTTATCACTTTTTTTGGTGAAGTTCAATACTTTAATTTACATGTTTTCTCCTTTGAATTCAAAATGAATTCAAAAAGGACATAAACACATGTATAGATGATGCTTTATATTAATTACAATATATGTAATATTTATTATCATGTTATCTTCCTCATATGTGGAATTATATTAATAATCAAATCCTTACACACATAAAGTATTTAACACAACCTAACAACTATGTTTCAAGTTTCAATGTCATATCTTATGCATAGGAAAGAATATCCTTCTCCTCATATCCATGAGGGTGATAACTACTTTCCCCCTAACTAGGTCCATGTTATCACTCCTAAACAATATGAAGTAGCCTATACTAATGTCACTACTACCCATACTCATCATCTTCACACCTCTTCTGTACAAGGTGTGTGCCTACATTTTTAACGATAAGTAATGAAGGTTTATACTTGTGAGACTCTATGTGATCAGATTATCAGTACAAGCAAGATAATTGTAGGATTAAAAAATTATAATCATCTATTACATGAAAATATTAAAACATTGGAAAATCAATTTAGAAGACAAAGGCCTCTAGTGCACATTAATGTAATTCATGTATATGCATCTTCACTTAGTCAATTTGTGGCAAACAATGTTACATATTAAAACATGGAATCAAAACAAAGTAAATCTATAATTAATGATTCAAAATGCATTGAAAGGTCAAATAAGAGTTCAAGTGAGGAAGTAAGGGAAAATATTAAATCTAAGTTTATCAACCTACCCCCTTTACACCAAATAAGGAGATCCATATATTATTTTGCATATCATAGAATGAATGGGCACCACACTGATTTGTGTTTAGCATTGAAATGGAAAATAAAACAAATAAAGGATACAAATGACTCAAAAAATGAATTTTCATCCAAGAAACATACAATGACATATATATAAATGCAAAAAGGTTCTAATTCAAAAACAATACAAAAATGGTTACCAAAGCATAAATTAGAACAACAAAAGGTTCAAAAAACATAATCATAGAAAGAATTAGTAAAACAAGAATAGGTAAATAATGCAAATCTACCTCTAAAAAATGAAGCTAAACCTTAGAAACGGTATGCATTTGGTCACAAATATATAAAATAGTTAGATTATCATCATCAAGGTTTGGGTAAGCAGGCCCAAGGCATCACTATGCATATTCTAGAATTTGATAATATTGGTTAACAAGTTTTGGGATTTATTAAAAATCCTAAGGCAAATCATTCATAGATATAGTTTATCAAGGAAAAAAATCTATATACATAAGACATGCTACATAAATATCAATAAATTAAGTTCCAAAGTCAAAATCATTCTAAGCCAACAAGCATTTTCAAATAAGGATTTCTAGTAAAAGAGCCTCAACAACCCCATATGTCTACAATAAGCATAGTTTCAAAGGGAAAAATCAAAAAAAAAATTCCAAAGCATAATTTTGAAAAGTCAACTCTATAGTATGAGGGAATTCCCTCTATCATTCTAGGTTATTATGCTTTTGATGATGAATAATACTCATATTCCTACTATAACATAACAATCACACTACATGTGAGATTACCATTCCTATTTTTGACACAGGTCATAGTGATGGTGATTCTCCCATGAGACTCATCAGTTAGTATGGCTTCTCTCTTCTTGTACATACTTTCCTTTTATTTAGCTCTTTATAGATAGTTTATTTTCATATTCCTTATACATAACTTATTTACAAAAAATGAAAAAATAATATAACATGTAAAAAACACAAAAACATTCAAATAATTACTTAGAAAACACAAATTTTATAGATTGTATGCATTGATATGTTTACATTTATTATATTTCCAAATACTACATATGCTAGCTATCTTAGTATATTCATTTTTATCATATATAAATGCTTAATTTATTCTTATTGTGTGCTTACATATTTATTTAGAACTCAAGTCCACTACACTGATCCAAAATTGCCATTATCTACCACTAGTGGCATATACATCAATACATGGGTCTTCACTTGATACATTCCCCGATTGGGGGCATATTATACACTTTTTTTATTACTAGGTTATATCCTCCTATAATTTATATACTGGATTTAACATTTTTATATCTTTATATTGATCATTACTACTCATAGTTAATTTTTCTTGGCTACCACTACTTTAGACTCAACATATATACATCCTAGATCTTACACAAATTTGTATTACATATTCATGCATGCTTTCATTTCTAGCTTTCATAGTTTAGACTCAATTATATTTTTATGCTTCTTCTATTCGAGGTCATTTCAATATGCCATTATTCTTTGGCTCCATGCCACTTATATTCATAATATGTATGCCTTTGACATGTGCCCATATCCCCTATCTGCCCTTTCCTGATTACATATGCATACATTTGAACATGTTCATCTATGTGGCTCTAAGTCAACTTTATTTTTTCTTGCATATGTGGACATTTGAATATGCCCTTGTATGTAATTTTTTCTAAAATTTAGTGGCATGTGCACATTTCCCTTTTACCATGGTACCTTGGCCTATTTTATGTGCCTCATGTGTTTTGTATATATGCTTACTTGTATGCATCATGGGCAAGACACTTTTATTTTCTTATTACACACACTAGTTTTCAATTCCATGAGGGACATCATGTATCTACCCTTTTTACTTATCTTTTGTGATGGACATCATGCTCCATCCCCTTAGGTAGCTACTCATTCTACTCATATTTGTTGTTACATAAATTGATTTCATCTATCTTGAAATTATTATAAAATGCTACACATGACATACATCTTACATTACATACTTATGCTTATATTTTCTTACATTCTAAAGTTATGTTTGCAAATTATATTAGATTATCATGTAGATATCATATATGTTTTGGCTAACACATATTTTTCAAATATTTTAAATTTTGAGGATAGTTATTACACAAGTTTAAAAATTACCCTAAAAAATATTGGGAATTCATAAAGTTTATCATAGAGATCAATCTCTTATATTTCACTCATAAAACATTTTTAGCACATAGGTTGAGTTATATAAAATTAGACATAAGTAAACACAAAGGGTAAATAGTGACTTAGAGAGCAGTACAATTACATAAATTTTAGACCAAAAGGAAATTAGCACCCAAAAAGGGACATTAGCTCCACATGTTTCTACTATCCAAGACATGGTGATATTATCTAGTAGCCTTGGTTCTATAATAATTTAGATTGGCTAGAATAGTATAATAGGTACAATAGAGTCTTACATAAATTTAATTACAAGTTTATCAATTATACTTAGATTCACATTCACTCTAATTAGATTCATATTAGTTACTTAGATTGGGGTCATCATGCACAACATTACCATTCACATATTTAGTTTAGATACTTAAATATAGTTATTACAACTCAGTCTAGAATCAATATACTCAGATACAATATTAGGGGCATGTGCATGACACATCATTTCCATATGCTCAATTAAAGACTAATTGATCAGATGGAATGACAAAGTCCATGGCATTTTATGTATTGCATACATTTAACTTCATATTATAGTTTTCCCCTAGTTTCATACCTTACTACATATATAGTGGTTGGCATTCTTGAGTGGCCCAAAGACACCTAATATATGTAAGTGGAAGCAAAGATGACATACATAGTTAGATATACTTATATATTTTTAGTACTTTGCATAGTTTAGTTTCATATGCATCTACTATAAATGTGTGGGAAATGGTAGAGTAATATCCCATTTGAGTTCATGAGCCACACACATGAGATTTTTGGACACATTATTAGTCCAATCTAGTCTATTCATAGATCTTAATTCACTAAGCATGGGTGGTAAATGATGGATTCAAAAATAGATTGAGTTCTTGAGCCACCCACACATGAGGATTGATAAATATATCAACTTAATCCATATTATTCACTGATTGATCACTATATACATGCACACACATATGTTATCACCAAGTTTATGCATTAGTTCATTTACCTAATGAGTTCATACATTGGATCATGCTTCACATATGTGGACTCAGCTTCACATACTTAGACTCAGCTTCATGGGCTTCACTTGCTAGGTAAGTCTAGGTACTCTTCTTTTTCCTTTATACTAGTCATTTCACTTTGCTACTTTTATAGCATAAGATGGGGGTAAATGTAATCACCTAAAAGTGGTAATTGAGTGCTAATAACACTAATCAAGATTGCCTATTCCTAGATTATCCCTAGACCTAACCTAGATCCTATTATCACACTTTTCTAGCCTTCATATGGGTTATAGGCATATGTATTAAACTCAAACATAGTCCTAAACCCTCATTTCTTAGTCATAGCCCTTCATGCCTAGTGTTATACTAGCTATACATTTGAAACACATTAAAGACACTAAATCCACATGGCACTAGTGTCCCTAAAATGGCACTTATTTATTTTACCCTAACTTTCCTGAACGGATATATTTTCAAAGGTAAAACCATCATAAGGTTGGCCTAAACATATTTTATTATCCACACAAGTAACATAACACTATAAATACATGACCTTTATCCCTATATATGCTATATAGAGATTAGATGAAAAATACCTATTCAAACATGAAACAATTTGATCAAAATCAAGATTATTAGTCCCTATTTTTCCATACTTCTACACACTAGTATCTAAAATAGTGGTATGTTCATATTTTATAGATTTCCAATCTCAATCATGCTCAAGGAACTTAAGGCCACTATCATATTAGAATAAATTTCACTTACACCATCACTTAGGTGGAGATAACTATATTAGGTTTGATCCCTCCTCAGAGTATTCGTATGATGGTAACTCTCTTCACAATGAGGTGTTGAGTATGTCTATCATATCTTACTAAGGAACACACTTTTTAGCTCATACATTAATTACAAGGAGGATAAGTGTTTTCATCAAAAATTAATTATTCCATGCAAAATAGAGAGTTATAGACATTGTTCATGCAAGAAGAGAACCCAAAAACATAGACACATGTACAGCTAGAAGTTTAAGATAATCTTTCATAGTGTACACTATCACCAATATCAAGACACTAAAACCACATGTTTCCTATGTCTAAATGTTGCACTACTATCTAGGAGGGTTTGTCAAATAGGGATATTGTTTATGAAATTCATACCTACTTCCATCTCATTTTATAACACTTATATCATTTGTATCAATTTTTTTCTAGATAAGTTTATATTGGCACATATTTATTACTATTTTTAGAAGGTCAAAGCTAGTTATATCTATAATAAATCAATTGTTATTTTTATGCATATTATTTCCCTAATTTAAACTACTCAGCCCTTTAATCAAACATAGGATTTACATAAGATAAAACTTAAAAGGTTAAAATAATAAGTATTAGTTGATAAAGTAGCTAAAGCACCTCTCCAAGATTATATTCCTATTACAATGTATTTTCTTGAAGATTTTGTTATGACTCTAGTTAAACACAAATAATGAAATCTCTATTTTGATGGTATTTTCTCAACACATGGATAAAGTGAAAGAATGTTATTAATCAAACCACAGAGTAATATTATTCCTAAGGATTTTCAATTTGGAGTTACATGCATGTGTAATATAGTTAAATATAAGGCTTTATTTATTTGACTTTATCAAGCAGTGTAATGGAATATTCAACATTCACAAATTTATGGTAATCTATAGATCATTATCAATAAATTCATTAATCAGTATCAAAACAAATATCAAAATCTTGTGCCTTATAAATGAATGATAGATGTTCTCAAACTCAAATTTGAATCCATTTAATTTGAAACATTTATTATAGCCAATAACAAATCAACTAATGTTATGTATACCATTGTCTTTATGATTGCACTTTCTCCTTCTATCAAAGAGTATCAAAATTTTATTGAATTTTTTTTGTTCTAGCATATAACTATTTAGGTTTTGAGATGATATATGTCACTGTTGGTCCTGATTCCCCTTAGTACACTGACATATTTTCTATATTCATGATCAAATCCTTCCACCTGATCCATCTCCTAACCAAATAAAATCCTTTATCCAAAACACTTCCATTACATAATAATTTTCAAAAAATTATATTTTAGAGGTTATTATGGAACTTTATTTCACTATTTCAATATAGCAAAATCTGAATTAGCACTTAGGGAAGTCTATGAAGGGATTTTTGGGGTACACACTAGTAGTTTGGTCCTATCTAAGAATCTCCTCCGTACTAGTTATTTTTGGCCTGCCATTGAAGTAAATGCATGTCATTATGAAAATAAATGTTTTCATGTCAAAAACATGGTGATTTAGTTCATGATTTAGTATAGGCAAAAAAACTAGTAATAATTCCTTTGTTGTTTTCTATATGGGGGCTTGATCTCATAAGAAATATTACCCCTACTTCAGATGGCCACAAATGTATCCCTACTACTATTGAATATTTTAATAAATGAGTATAGGAAATTCATCTCAATTACATAATTTGTATATAGATTTTTAAGTTCATGTTTAATCATATCATTTGCCATTATGGAATTCCTTCCACTATGATTCTCGATAATGGCACATTCTTTAAAAATAAGGAAGTCGCTACCCTCTATTTTGAGTTTTATATCAAGCATAAATTTTATAATACTTATTACTCTCAAGTTAATGGATAAGTATAATAATCCAACAAAAACCTTATCAAAATCCTTAAAAATATTATAAGTACATTTGGCCATGATTGACATTTAAAAATATTCCCACCCTCGTGGTTTTATTATACCAATGTTTTCACACTTACTAGTGTAAATCCTTCTTGCTTGTTTATGGATATGATGTCATTCTTCCTATTAAGATCGAGTTTCTCTCCCTACACATTTTGATGCAAGATTTCCTTAGTGAAAAAGACTATTGAGTGTCCAATTAGCGAAGTTGGGCCTTCTAGATGAGGAAAGGATAACTACCCTAAATCACCTCAAGTCTTATTAGAATTGGCTACACTGATTCTATTATAAGAAAATAATTTCCAAAGAGTTTGATCTTGGTGATCTTGTGCTCAAATAAAATTAAAAAATATAAAAATGTTGACACGGAAATAAAGGTAAGGTTAAACCAAATTGGTTAGTCCTCTCCATTATTATAGATACTTATAGGTTTGGTGCATATAGATTGGATATTTGAGTAGGTGATGAATTAAATGAGCCAATGCATATTATGAATCTCAAGTTATTTCATGTTTATTTTTATACACTCTTGTCTATAAATTTTCCTCATTAGGGGAATTTATATTTAATTATGTCTTCCTTATCCTTTTAACCCTTGCTTGGGGGCACCCTTTAATTATTCCTCACTTCCATTTCTTATTACTAACTTGATCTGATTATAATTATATAGGTATAATAGGTCAATAAAATCAAAATTTATTAAGATTAGAGTAAAATTTAAGAAAAATTTGTGTTAGAATCTTTTTTTAGAAGAAATGTCACAATGTGGATTGTCATGATTTTTTGGCTTGTATGACTTTTATTATTCCTTTTAGTTCCTATCAATTCCTGCATCCATCCCCACATTTAATTCCATTGAATCCTGATCTATTATTACAAGATGTTTCATATTTCATTTTTTTTATTAGTACTACCTAAATTGATCATGTATGGACAACCCCTTCATGTTACCTATTCACTATTGAGTTCACATAACCATAATCCTCCTTTCCTTTGATAAGTGTTTCTAGAGTTGTCTATTATTATTTTTTGTATATTCCCTGGTCAAAATAATCTTGCGTAATTATATTATTAAATCCCAAAAATGGTTCAAATATTCTAAAATCCAAAAAAATAGTTCAAATATTCTAAAATCCTAAAATTAATTCAAATATTCCAAAATCCCAAAAATAGTTCAAATAGTTTATAATCCCAAAAATAGTTAAAATATTCTAAAATCCCTAAAAATCCAAATATTTCCTTATGTATAAAACATTATAAAGTATTTTAACTTAGTTCCCTATATGTACCCATATTTAATATCATGTAATTGATTACTTATCATCTTTTTACTAATTTGGATTTCCAAATTGTTGTAGTTAGGTGGCACATACTAAAGTACCTCATTGGTGACATTCATTTCCTTATGATTCAAGCCTCTTAGAAAGTGGCACAAACATTCCATGAAATCATCATTTTACAAGTTAAACCATATGCTCTCATTATTTTGTGAAGTAGTTATGTCCTCTCATTATTTTTTAAGTTAATTCCATACATTTTGTAAGTTAATTCCATGATTTCACAATTTTGTGATTTCATATTTCACACTATCATCATTTTATGATTTTAACCATTCTATCTTAATTATTAATTTATTATCCCTAGTCATATTTATCATTTTACATGCTTAATTTCTGGCTGAACTACAATGTCTTGAGGTCTAATTAAGCTATTTAGGAAGTGCTTAGTACTATAAGTTTAAATCAACCATCTTCTATCCCATGCTCTCAAAAAATTTCAAGCATATTCATTGACATTTTTGAAAGGTTATCTCTTATACTCTCTCACCATTTTGTGATTCCTTTCCTATTTTTTCCAAAATGTATATTATTAACTTGTCATCAACTCTCTTCAATATTAACTATTTCGAATAACTACATTTGGCCTAAAGTCTATAGGACTATGTAGGCATCATCCAATTTCATGGGACACTTGGAGTCAGATCGACTACCACTTCCTTATTCTTATATTCCCCCTAGTCATGATTATTTTGTCATACCCTTGGTCTAAAAGAGTAATGACTTATTTTCACACACACTCCATTTTCAATTGAATGTTTATTTACATTTGCATGTGTGTTGATTATTTTTTTGCTTATTGGTATGTTGTTTGTTACTCAAATCCCTTAATTTAGTACATTATGCTTTCCACTTAAGTATTTATTATTCTTATTATTATTTTTAGTTTTGAACCTTTGTATTATAATTTTATTTAAGTGAATTATTTTGTACATTTTAAGCTTGATTTTCCATATCTAATTTTAAATTATATACATTTACATTTTCAATTTAAAATTCTACACATTTTTAAAAATGAATGTTATCATAGTTCTTCCTAGATTATGATGCATATTGTCATTTATGATATTAAAAATAAAATTTAAAAATGGTTTTACATGTCAATACCATAAATAAAATGCATATTTATCTATATAATCCAATAATCAAAGATAATAAACATCTAATCATCTCATCAATACCAATAGAAATTACATCCATAAATCTATATCCTATCGATCATGTCTAATCTAGGTACAAGAGACGTAATAAAATGGAATAAGAATCACATGACATAACAATGAATATCATAAATATCATATATAAAATTATCAAGTGTCCATATATATAACAAATGGGTCATATACATCAAAATAAAGTACATTTACATATTAGATCATTTGAGTATAGCATGTAAATCAATAAATATCATAAATTAAAATGTGAAGCTCTAAAAGTCAACTTTGACTATGAAAATATCTAGTATATCTATTATACGAATCAACATTATAAGATCTCTCACCTATCATATCTTTTGGTGGGGTCATTTGTGATAAAGGACCCATAGATGATGATCAAGGAGATGGATATGCTATTTATTTAATTGATGTAGAATTATTATGTGACTAGCATGATCTGGAGGCTAATCTCTATGCACCATACTCTAAATATGTTGGTCTCCTCACTATATTTGGTATTTTTTCCTCTTATAGGATCCTATAATATCTCACCTTATCCTTATCTTGAATTCCCTTCTCACTTATCAATAATAATTATTTACTCATTCATCATCAAGATCTATATATAATCTAGTCATCCATGAATGTGTTATATCTCTCTCTTCTCATGCTACATCCCATTCTACTATTGAAAAATCTCTCTAAAAATTTGCATGCACCTAGCTCTTTGCTACAACATCTCAATCAAATTTATAATAATCCTTCTCAACGGTAAGTTATACTTGTATCTCATGCATCTAGATCAATATTGATGTTAGTCTAAGTATCATTGTCTAATCTTCACTAATTTGACTGTGATTTGTAGATAGCTACTAGGATCAATGATCTAATAAGGCCTATAAATATTTAAGCACAATCTCTCTGGCACTAATTTCTTACCTCAATCTATCAATAAAATCTTGATTCTTACAAGATATTATGGATCTATATGGGCTAGCCTATCCAACATCTCCTATCATTTGTGCACCCTCATCTACACTTTCCACATCTACTTCTACCATCTCGTCATTTGTGTCAATTTCTACCTCCTCTTCTAGATAATCTATCTCCACATCAACTTCATCCTCTACTTCATAAATATCTTATAACTCCTTTACCTCCTCTCCCTCCTCATTTCTACCCTCCTACTCTAATCTGATATCAATACCCTTACTATAGGAATATATTACTAAAAATGTAATAGAACCTATGTACGATAAGCTCCTTGATCCTATCTTTAATCTCCACCTAGTAGAGTAAGGGATGATGCTAATTATACCATGTTACATATGACTCAATCACACCTACATATAATTTCCCATCTGTATAAATATAGGCCACATATGGCACCAATAAAAAACAACATCCTACCTCATCTTGATCAAGTGACATTCCCCACTATCATGTCTCTCTCACTACTAAGAAAACTAGTTGGGACCTGTTAGTATATCCTACTTTAAATCAAAATAAAATTATACCCTATCTATCCTAAAGTTCTTAATCGTATAATTTTTTTGACATAAAATGTAGCATATAATGGTCATATAAAACATGTATTATGTATCCTCTAGTTATTGAAACTAAATATCTAAGTATGGCTTCCATGTCAAATTTTTACCAATCATCTCATTTATAGATCTCTTATAGTATTTGAGCTCCCATATTTTCCTTTTTTTCCCTAGCCCCACCTAAAACCATCCATACACCATAGACTCTTTTTCCCCCCTCTATTGCTATCTACCCATAGGTCTCTCAATAGATATATTCTCCCATGCCTAAACCTAGAGTAATGTCATAGGATGAATATTGCATTATCCCTAGTGTACAACACAATCCAAATCATGATATAACTTATCTAAGATAATTGGTGCCCATGAAAAAACCATTATATCTATAAGTATATCTTTTTCCATTACTCTCAAACCCATATGAAATAATTGATCACTATTGTGAGGTAGTAGAATTACACTAATAGTAACCATAAGAACTATCATTGCTCTATCAAAAATAATAGGTATTAAGACATATACATACATATATCCATATTGAGATATATCTAATGCAAGATCAATCTTACCAACATTGACATATTCACCTCAAACCATTTTCATATCCATGTGTTCTATCAAATCCTCTATTGCACCATGTTTGTAACTTAGGGCAAGCCAATATAGTAGACAAGCTTTGATCTATACTCACAAAATATTCTAGACATCCTCTATGGTAAAAGTGACCTCTCCTATTTTTAGTTATAAGATAGACATATCTTATCTATACTACTCCACTAAGGCAATAAGCAAAGAATGATCCACTCAAGTAGATGACATTCTCTCTATGTGCAAGAGGCCAATAGTATAAAAGAACCTAGGCGTGTCACATGTCGATACTGATGGCTATAAAATAATGTTTGAGCACCACACATTAGAAATAAATGACTCTAATTGATCCTAAAATACATTCAAAGTTTCTATAATTATTTCTTTATCAATAAGTATAATCACATTTTCTAGTTAACAATCATATTTATTTCTCTAACTGAATCATTTCATATAGTCTTGTTCAACTCTAATGATAATTTTTGTCTCTATTCAATTTATATTACTCTAATAAACTAGGACATTTTCACTATTTTTAGGTGAATTCACCATTTAACAGTCCTATTTCACCATTTATATGATGGGTTCACTATTAAATAGGTTTTTAACTATTTCTCTAATTTCATGACAATTTCAATGATTCTCTAGACCATTTCATTGTTCTATGATCAATAATGTTATTCTCATCAAACATTTCATTTATTAGTGGATTAATTTTTCTTCTATTTAATTTCATCATTAAAATATACTATTTCACCATTTTCATGGGCAAGTCAATCTTTTCCCATTTAATTTTTTAATTTAGATGTCATCAAAAGATTTTTGACATTTGTATTATTCTTATGATTAAATCATCATTTATAAAGACCAAATCATCATTTTTTGTAAAATCAATCTTTTCAATTTCGATGTTTTATGATTTTTCCAGTTTCTATGGCCAATTATTTGATAATACTTATCAATTCATTATTAACTAGACCAATTCACTATTTACATCAATGAATTTATCATTTGCATGGTCAAATTCACCATTTTAAAAATAGTGAATTTATCAAATTTATGACTTCATGTAATAAATGAAATTAAATGATAAAATCACAAAGAAAAAATGTACTAGCTAGTGGTGATACACATCATGGTCATATGTTCTCTCAAACATGGTCTAAAAGAACTTTGAGTTGTGGTCTATGAGCCATTTTCTCTAGTCACTTTCATGCAAAATGTCAAATAGTAAATTTTAAAATGAGAGGGTAAAAATGAGCCAAAATTCATCCCCAAGGTGAATCTATATCCTTGTATTTCAAAAAAAAAAAAAAAATACCCCCATGCACAATTATTATTCTTTGGAGGTTCTTTTTTAGCCCTAGTATCTAGTTTTTTCCCCATTTCCATCTGTCAATTTCATTCTTTCAACACCTAAAATATTTATTCATTAGTATTTTATAATTTAGAGGGTTCACTCATCCATAATTTTACTAAATCTCTCATTGATGGGGCATCCAGAGCTTACCAAGCACTACTTTAGGACACATGTGAACCTATTTCCTAGTAATTTTAGCAAATTTGTCAAAATTGACATTCATTAATTTTATTCTATAATCATTTTTATGACTTTTTTATTCTTTGAAAATCCAACACCTAGTCTACATCTCAAAACACCTTCTAAAATAGGGTAAAATGTGGACACTCAACTTTTATCACTTCTATATCAAAATTACAAAATGGAACTTCTAAGAAATTGCACACAATCTAGTCTAAAATATTTTCTTCATCTAATATACAAGTTTGAATTCATATTGTGAAATCTCTAGGTGGGATAGTTAATTTTATTAGATCTATTCAATTACCATTCTAGTCAACTTCTCTATTCAATTATCATTCTGGTCAATTTCTCTATTCAATTATCATTCTAATTAATTTACCTAATCAATTATTCTAGTAAGGTCAATTAGTTAATTCCCCTTCATTGATCAATTAACATAATCGATTTCATCTTCTATAAATAATTATTCTAGATTATATTTATATTATGAATAGATTTATAATTTCCTTTCACTTAATTAATTCTTGTTTTCCTCCAAAGGGGCATCTTCATTTAATAAAGAATCTTGAGATTTTTGAGAATATGCTTTTATGAACTAAATCAACTTGATAAAGTGAATTAATATACAAGATTGTTCTCCATTATCATCTTGGATACAAGATGAATGGACCCTAATGAATCTTATGGGATATTTTGTTTGCA
Source organism: Torreya grandis (assembly GCA_037957365.1). Lineage (NCBI taxonomy): Eukaryota > Viridiplantae > Streptophyta > Pinopsida > Cupressales > Taxaceae > Torreya > Torreya grandis. The sequence goes on along the minus strand of JARHVA010011654.1, from coordinate 12,907 downwards.
TTCTCAACCCCTCATATTGAAAATAAGATGAAGGGCCCAATGGGTTATCCATAAGCCTTCTTGGGAATGATTCTCCTCCCTTAATCTTAGAAATAATATGAAGAGTATAAATGGACTCTCCCAAAGGTATTAAAGGGATAATTATCCACCCTTAATATTTTAAATAAGCTAAAAATACTATACTAATTTTTATTTGATCGCTTTAAAGATCATCCGCCACCCTTCATCTTTAGTAATATGCAGGGCTCACATTAGTGATCCATGTGAACTATTGAGGACTCTTTTATAACTATTTATATTGAATTTAATATGAAGGGTCCTCAATGATCCAATTTTTTTTATAAATAAACCTCATTATATCATAATTATCATTCTCAAGATATATAATGAAGTGCTAAAAATTTCTCAAGTCCCCTTGTGAATCATATTTTCAAATTCATCTATTCCATAGATTCAATGGAGATGTATCAACACATTTTTCCAATGACAAAGATCATTTGATGCTACATCCAAATTGAATCCTATATAAATATGTTTCTAATGAAGGATTGCATGCTTTTTTTATTTGGATATTATGCATTATAAGCTAATATTTGCATGCTCATGAAATCGTAGGATCAAACATTTTTCATTTGTTTGGTTTTTAATAGACTTAACATAATATTTTTTGAAAATATAAGTTGTGAAGATTCCTAATGACATGGTATGATTGTAACTAAAAACATTAAAATGTTTTTTAAAATATTAAACAAGAAAATGAACACACCAATTATGAAATATAACCTACTTCCCCTAATTCTTATTTTCATTCCTCTCTAAATCATTAATTATAGAAGAGAAAATAAATATAAATATATTCATGTTCCTGACATGTTGTTGACCATTTTTTATCACCATGAGCAAGTCATATCTAATTCATTTCAAGGATTTAGATCACTCATATATTCTTAAATATTAGTCAATTCAAAGAAAATTAAATGATTATGAGGTCAAGCCTAAGTAAGTTTCAACACTTAGACATTTTTAGTAAGTTATTAAGCATGTATTAGTCTTCCCAGCTTCCCTTTTAACCTTCTCGATTTAAGTAGATTGTAGTAAAATGACTTAGAATATTTTTCAAAAATTCACCTGTGCTACATGTTAATATCCGAATACTCTTAGGCCTATTCAAAATTATCTTAAAATACTTACTCAATTTTTAATAAGTTTCCCAACAAGATAATGATGTTATCAAAGCCCTAAGAAAGAAGGAAAGCAAGATGCTTCCACATGTCACAATCCTAGTGGCCCAATAACCAAGAACCATTTAAACATGTTAAAGACCATCTAGGCTAGTAGGCTAGTGGGATGATGCCACATGGAAAAATCTCACCACTCTAAATAACTAGGGTAGTCTGTGCAAATAGAATAGTGTGTAAAAATAGAGGGTGAGTAGGATATTTCCACTTAGATAAATCTTTATTCATCTTAAGAGGAAAAGGCAACATTTTTTTGAAGCATTAGTCAAGCAATGTAGGTATGAAGAGGATCTAGTAGAAGTGGTAGGCCCAAAGTATACAATGGTAGGAACACCTAAAAAATAGTAAAGTACCAACTAAAACATGATAGAGCGGGCCAATTAATCCCAAAGTAGTTGGGGAGATGACACATGAAGACCATAGACTATGGATATAGCTTAATGGGATAAAGGAGTGATGTGACCAAGTCACATCATCATTAAATGAGCTTAAATTTGATGGATCATCTATCTATCAAAATTTTCAAAAGCTATGATTTAACTATGCATTCAATTTGATTTAAAAAATCAAGTTGTAGATCAGTTCCTCACTAATAAATGATCAAGTAGGAGGTAGAATTAATTGTAAAACTAATTAGTGGCTCGCACCAAAATGTGGCATGCACATTGGAATCAATAATATGACATAAAAGATAATTTTATCCATAAAGAAGCATGGTTTTAAGGTCACAAAGAGTAGTATTAAAGGCATAAATGGAAGAATTAAGCCCAAATATTCTAAATATTGCATATAGATACTCAAAAACTAAATTGTGGTCATTAAATGATTAAACATTATTTGTTCCACAAAAAAGATATAAGATGTCAAGATAATAGGTTCAATACTAATGCAATCATTACCATTCCTCTAGAATGTAATTAGAGTCCAAATTACTTTTGGCCATCCCTACCTAATTTGTAGAGAGTTTGTGTGCCTCAATTTCTTGATTTTCAATTTATTTTTCTCAGCTATGTTGTTTATTTTAATCAATGACATATGGGATTCCCATTACTTATAAAATCTTGGGTCTTACATTATAAAATTGTTGACATTTATAGGCACCATAATGCTATCAAAATTTTCCCTCTAAGATTCCTCTCCTATTATAAAAAATCTCTATTTATCTAATTTTGTAATATTTACTTAGACCTTGAAATTAATAAGAACTTATTTACATTATTCATGGTCTATGCTATGTGTGAAATATTAATTTTTGATTCTTATATATGGATGTTCATCCTTCTTATTTGCATTCTCCCTCTACATATAATAAAAATTCTCTATAGGTCTCATACTATGTATACACAAGTCTATGTAGGTGTTATTTGTGGATCATTTGTCATCCCTCCTGATGTTGTGTTGTGTTCCCTTACCTTCATCTGAAATACTTATGTAGTGTATCCATTTTAAAGTTTTACATTTAGTATGCTAGTATTAATTTTTCATTTAGTAGGTGAGGCAATCACTTTTTTCTTGGTGCATCACCTTTTACATTCTATCAACCCTCTTACCTTTTATCTTCCTTTCCCCCTTGTAATGTTTAGGTTTAGTGCTAGTTTTATATTTCATTCTACTCTTTATAGGTATGCATTTTGGTCCTAGACTAGGTTCAACTAGGATAGAAGTAAGCCATCCTCCTCTAAAGGTTCATCCCAAATAGAGAAAGATTCCCACACCTTGGGGGATGATCCCATTGTCTCATTAAGCTAATTATTCCAATTTAGTGAGGGTATGGTTTAAGTGATAATATTTTATAGCATGATCGATGGGACTTAGTTTAAAATTTGGATGAGAGATTGGTGCTACTCGCAACAATTTAAGTGTTGAATACACTTTTTATATCTCCTAGCAACTCCAAGAATTCCTATGTTATAAATATTATCCATTCATCTATATGCTAATATAAATGAGATCAAATTTAAGGGGCACTAATTTTCATTTTTTGAGATGCCTATAGATTATATAAGAATAAGAGTTAGCTTATCCTTGTATCCTATCATAAGGTATATAAAAATAAGATAACCTTCTCCTATAGCTCATTCTACACCCCCATTTAGCAAATTCCCTGCACATAGAAGAAGAGTATTCCATATTCCCTTCATGGATGCACAAATAAAAAAACTATTTGTTTTCTTTAATGGAGGTATCCCATTGATCTTTACCCATTATGATGATATTCTTGTAGTTACTCTTAATGGAATCCCCTACTTTACTAGAGAAAATTATACTACCCTAGTAGAGCATATCCAAGATATTACAAATATTTGTTCCATCCAAAATTTAACCAAATATAATATAATAGTGTGAATCCTCACCTATTATCTAAAATGGATGAAAATCTAATTGTACTGAGGTTTGATGCCAAATTATATTCAAAACTAGATGATTTATGTTGGGCATTATGGAAATAGTTTGAAGAAAAGAGTGACCACCTATCATTAATGGAATATCTCACAACCATAAAAATGGATCCACATGAATAGATGGTCAACTTCAAATTTAGATTATATATGACTTGGGACTGAGCTCCACTCTTGGTAAGGTCAAATCCTAACACTCTATTCTTATATTTTTTTGGGATTCCCAATGATGTGGCTATAATGATCCAATCTATGTGTGGTATATTACTATCATATGCCTATGAGGACATTATATGTGTAGAAAATTGATTGATTCAAGTAGATATAATCATGCCTAGACCCCTATGTCATTAAATTCTAATCCCTCATATATAATTTCACCCATCTTTCCCCCCATTCTTGTTGTTATCAACTTACCATTTCCACCAAATTTTATACCCTTGAGTGAGTTTCACAAAGACAAGTCATTATTGAATAACTTTGGAAATGATCTAGTAGTAATAAAGAGGATGTAATTATCAAGAATTCAGCCAAAAATATCAATCAAATATGCATCCTTTCCAACATGATGCAAAGGCTTATAATTATCTCACATATAACAAACTACCCTATGCACCAAATTCTAACACTACAGGTACCTATAGAGATTTCATACCCATGCATAATAATATAGTGCATGACTATGAATTATTTTATCCATGTGAATAGATTCATGATCAAATTTCATGCACAAATGGAATGATGAATGAGGTGCCTATAATGAAAAATTCACCACCATATCAAGAGCCTCCATCTACTTCATATCAACCAAGGAATGAACCACATGCATAAATTCAAGATTAGAGTAGATCCACCATGTTAAACTAGTTTGAGGGTGACTTAAATTATGTAAATAAGAATGTAGTTCCAATTATAGAAAGCAACCTAGTTTATTTGAACACAAGGTTTAGAAAGATAGAAATGGTGGAGGAACCCTCTTCTTCAACACCTTCAATTTATGCACCCCAATTATATCACATGGAAACCCAAATAAAATTACATATAAAACCTTAATTATGCATCAATAAAGTTATGTAGAGATAAATATATCCCCAAAATAGTGTACAAATGTGAGAAATGGATACAATTAAAAATGTGAAGATTAAAGGGACTCAAATTCTCATTAACACAAGTGAGCTGATGAAGAAGACTAGACTGAACATTTCCATGTGGGATGCTCTTATTATTCTTTCTCAAATGATTTTGTTGAAAAAGGCCCTAAGAATAATTTAACCTCATAATCCATCATTAATTATGCCTAATACACACATAAGTCTATGCCAACCTAAGGAAGAAGTGCATAAAAATAGCAAGTCACCCCATTATACATCTCTCTGATCATCAGTAAGCATCTCATACATAATTCTATGATAGATTCAAGTGCAAGTAGATTAGTAATGTTTAAGAAAATTAAAGACATGTTAGGTATACCATATTCTCCCATATAAAAATGGGTCATCCAATTGGATAGAAAAATAGTTAAAACTTTAGTACCTATCAAGGATATGAATATCACTTTACATGCATGGTTGATTCTTTCCATTGCATAGGACATCATAATCATTGAATTACCCCTTTATTTTTATATATGCCTCTCATAATATTTCACTATAAATATGAGTAGATATCTATCCTCATATTGGTTTCACACGCTACTCAGAGCCAAATATGGAATGAAGGTGATCATCAAGGTTGAGCTATTTCTAAGAATCACATAGAGTGATACACTCCTATCTTGTTTTATGTAAACTTTGACTTGTTTTAATAGGAGGATAATTCAATTCTTCATGACACCACTACCCCATTGAAGATGTCTTTGATGACTTACTTGATGAATGGTTGTGCAAGCATTATGAGTGCAACCCATATGATAATGTAGAGGAAATAAGGCTAGGCACATAATACATTCTTGAGGAGGACACCTTGTTGCCTAACCTTGTAAAGATATAAGAAGACCTTGAAGTAATATAGAAGTTATATTTTGATGGATATTGAAGAAAAAATGGTGTAGTGCTTTATTAGTCTCCCCTCAAAAGGAGAAATAGTTCCTTGTATTTAGATTGTTATTTGGTTACACAAATAATGTTGCCAAATTTGAGGTACTAATCCAAGGTCTCCAATTGGCACATAATGAAATAATCAAGGTGATAAAATATTTCATATACAATGAGGATGTGGTAAACTAGGCTAGAGCATACAATATGTCAAAAAATAATATGCTAATAAATTACAAATATAGAGCATGGGACATGATTTAATGGTTCAATAATTTTAATATTCATTCTATACCAAGGGCATGGAATGATGACACCAATAGACTCACAACCATGGGTGAATATTACAACCTCATAAATAATATAAGGAGTTAATTCAATTAGCTTGTAAAACTTGTAGTTAAACCAATGGTCTCATCTAATGTGAGTAATTGATAGGTGTTCTAGAGTGATGAAAAAATTGTCAACTTCTTATAGGATGAATTTGAGTTCTATACAAATAATTAACCATAGATGCAAACTCAATATGAGGAATATATCATTCAACTAAAGGGAAATAATTTACACAAATGGCTTGTTATGAATTAAAGCATATTTAGTTCTGATGACCAACTAAAATGTGAAAGGAGAAACATGACAGTGAAAGAATAAATCTTCAAACTAGTGATATATCTGATGATAAACTCCTAAAATTTGGTAAGGTATGCTCCCCATATAAAATGTATGAATTAATTGAGCTAAGTAGAATGTATGATGACATATTCACATGGAACTATAAATACCTTAGAGGCTTTGATCTAGGATTATCCTAGTATACAATTGAGCTTGAACCTAATGCTAGGACCATCAGGTAGAAGATGAATCTAGTTAACCTTGAGATTGAGAGATTAATGTGGAAGTATCTCTCAAAGGTAATTGAGGAAAACATAATATTTCCAATCAAACATTCCTCATGTGTGACTAATATTATCCCAATGTGCAATAATAATGGGAATGTATGCTTGTATGTATAGTTTAAGGACCTCAACAAAGCCTCCATTAAAGACCACTACCCCTCCTACCAATAGATAAAATTTTATAATCACATGTTCAAAAAGGTTTCACTCTTGGATGGCTATTCAAGCTTTAACTAGGTACTCGTGTGAGAGTGTGATCAATTTAAAATTATATTGACCATTAAATTGAGTACCATCACATATTAAATGATTCCTTTTGGTTTAAAAAATGCAAGAGACACCTTTTATAGGGCCATGGATATGAAATTTAAAGGAATTATAAAAAATATAATCTTGGTTTACCTTGATGATATAATTAATTTTTCAAAATGTGCAGTGGATCATATGGGTCACCTAGAGAAAGTATTTAAGAAATGTTGAGAGTTAAGGATCTCTCTAAACCCAAGAAAGTGCATATTCGTAATCCATGAAGGAAAAATTTTAGGACACATCATATCCAAATAAGAACTCATCATTTATCCTAAATGAGTTGAGGCTATTATATCACTCCCTCTCTTAGGTAAAAATAAGGGTCTCCAAAGCTTCTTTGGAAACATAAACATCATCAAAATATTTGTTTTGAGTTTCATAACTCTAGTCAAGTTATTCAAAGAAATGCTCAAGAATAATGTTAGAGTTTTGAGTTCATTAAGCTCACAATCACAAAGGCTCCCATATTGATAAACCCAAATTAAAATAAGGATTTCATCCTTTATGTATTTAGTGGAGCTGAAGGTATCTTGGTCATCCTTACACAACAAAACAATGACCAATTTGAGTATCTTATCACATTATTTAGCCATGTGATCAAGTATTATGAGTTATGCTATAGTTTTGTAGAGGAACACACCTTTGTAATAATAGGATCGCTCAATAAGTTTAGGCGTATACTCTCTAAAAAATATATAGCTTATGGTCTCACACTCAAGTATAAAAGAGTTCTTACTCAGTAAAGACATTAGTGATAAGAGAGCTAGATGGGTCACAAAGGTGATGGAATATTACATAAACATCTAAATCACTAAGCCAGTGTAAGGTAAGGGAATCTATGATAAGTTAGTAGGGGATGTGAAGACTAAAGATTACACCATTACTATACTATGTGAAAGCCAACTAAAGACCAAGTCACCACATTAATATAGACTAAGGGCATGGGGAATATTACTTTAGATTGACATGTATCCACATGGCTTGAACAAAGCCAAGAATAACCATTTTATATTATAAACCATTCCTTATGTGTTGTTAGTGATGCATTTTTAAAAAGAAACATCAATGGAGTTCTCTTTCAATGCATATAATAATATCAAGTTAACAAGATCCTCAAAGAATTCCATAATTGGTCATTAGGAGGCCATTAATCACTTAAAATCATTGTAGTGAAAATCATGTGATTTGGCTATTATTGGATAACTCTATTCAAGGATACAAATGCATGGGTGCAAATTTGAATAAGTTTACCATGTTTTTAGGCTAGTAGAGATTGGCATCCCTACACCTATTCCCAATATAATTTGATCAACCCTTTGTGTAGTGGGGATTAAAATTCATTAACATGATAAATCTACCATCAAACACTAGAAATAAATTGATCCTTATAGTAATTGACTAATTCATAAGGTGGATGGAGGAAATAATTCTCAAATAAGCTAATGAGGTTTCCATCTTGGAATTATATTGAAGAATTATTGTAAGATGTGGTGTCTTATCCATTATTATCTTAGACAATGTACTAGATTTATTCATAGATAAGATCAACAAATGGGTGGTCAAACATAACATCCATTTGATCACATTTTAAATATATTACCATTAAGGTAATGGTTTATCTAAATCAACTAACAATAACTTGATTCACATCATCATTAAGTTAACCATGGAAGATAATGAAAGATAATGGTATACTGAGCTCAAGACAATTCTCTAGGATGATCAAATAACATTGAAAAGAGTGTTAGGGAATCCCCAATTCATGTTGGTGTATGGAAGGGAAGAGAGGTTGCCCACATTGTTTGAGTTTCTAGAAAGAGTTATCCCAGTAATTGGAATTTATTAAGAGTGATCCCATGACATTAGTATTAGTCAAGCTAATGTATCTCAAATAACTCAAGGTGTGAACCATGCACACTATAGAACTTTAGTAGGTGTAGACCAAGAAAACATTCAACACAAAGACTAGTAATAGAAGCTTCAATGAAAGAGACTTGGTACTCAAATAAGACATAGATAGAGCAAAGGATGAGAAACATACCAATTTTAATGTTATACATAACATATTATATACCATATCTTATTGCAAGTAATCTAATGCATACTAGCTTGTAAGGAGAAGTAGAGAAGTTTTGCTTATCCCCATCAATGGGATTCATCTCAAGAATTATCTATGATAATCATGAAGACCTTTGTAAATAGTAGTTTAGATTTTTTTAATTTCCTTAAGTGTCACATACACATGTTATTTTTTATAATAGTTTTATTTCTTCTAAGCATTTATGTAAAATTCTATTAGCTTAGATTTATCTTTCGTCTAAGCATAGTATGACGTAGTTGTTTTATATTTTTGTCCTTGTGGAAGGTATATTAGTTCCTTCTAAGGTTCGGCGGGATTATTGCACCTAATCACAATTAATAGAAAGAAGATAAAGGAATCTAAATGACTCTAAACCTAATATATTTATTTAAAGGCTAATGGGTTCTTGATTATCAAGCAAGAAAACCTAGAGGTCGCTAGATTATTGACCTTTTTTTCCACCATGGGGAAGCCACATCAATTCATTTCAAGTCCCCAGATCACTTATAGGTTCCCAAAGTTTAGTTAATTTAGGAGAAATCAAATGAGTATGAGGCCAAGTCTAGATAAGATTAAACACTTAGAAATTTTAAGGAAGTTCTCAATCATGTAATAGTCTTCTTAGCCCCCCTTTTACCATTCCTAACAAACACATAATAATCCTAAAGTTGACAAGTAAATCAAAGTAAAAAGACTCAACCAAATTTTAAAAAATTCACCTGGGCCATGTGTTAATCTCCTAGTATTCTTGAACATGTTTAAAAGTCTTTTAAAAGACTTATTTGATTTTAAATAAGTTTCATGATGAGACAATGATGCCAAAAAAGCCTTAGGTAAATGAGTAAGAGGTATGCTTTCATGTGTCACAATCCTAGTGACCTCGTAACCTGGAACCATTCATATAAGTTCAAATAACTATGGTTAGTGGGTTAACAATATGATGCCACATGGTGAAATTTCATATATTTAAATCACTATGGTAGTCTATGAAAATAAATTAGTGTGTTAGAGAAATAGGTGAGTGAGATGTCATCATTTGTTAAAATACTATTTCACTAGAAGAGGAATAGTCGACATCTATTTGAAGCCTTAGCTAGGTAATGAAGGTGTGAGAAGGAGCAATATAAATGTGGTAGGTCTTGAGTACACAATGTCAAGAGCTCCCAATTAATAATAAAGCACCAACTAACACTTGATAGAGCTCAAAGTTGTTGGGGAGATGACATGTGGAGACCATATACTAAAGATAGAGCTTAATGGAATAAAGGAGTGATTTGGCCAAGTAAATAAGGAGATAATGAATTAAATAATAACACATCATTAGTGTATTATATTAATTTTATACCTTGTTAGGCTATCAAAACTATCAAAAACCATGATTCGAGTGTGTACTCAATTTGATTTGTAAAACTCAAGTTGTATATCAATTCCTCACCAAGACATTATCAATTGGGAGGTATAATTCAATGTTAAACTAAAGAGTAGCTCCCAATAGAATATGGAATGCATATTAGAATTAAGTGTAGGACATAAAATAAAAATTAAGCCTTAAAGAGGCATGCTTTCAATGTCTATAGCGAGTAGTATTGAAGGAATAAATGGTATAATTAAGCCCAAATATTCTAAGGATTGCACACAAAATATCATAGCTTAAAATAAGACCATTTAATGATTAAATATTAGTTTCTCCATAACAAATAAGAGAGGATGTGAAGATGACAGGTTTAATCTTGATGCAATCATCACTATTCCTCGAGGATGCAATCATTATCCCAATTACTTTTAGCCATCCCTACCTAGTTTACAAAGAGATTATGTGCCCTAATTTTCTAATCTTTGATTTAAATTTTTCATATATATTTCTTATTGTAATCAATGACCTATGGGTTTCCCATTGCCTATAAAATCCAATGTCTTACATTGTAAAATGGTTAACATTTCTAGGCACCGAAATCTATCAAAAATTTACCTCTAAGAGGATTCTCTCAATAAAAAAAATATCTATTTATTTGAGTTTTTAATATTACCTTAGAACTTGAAATTAATAATAAATAATTTACTTTCTTCATGATCTATATTTTGTGTACATTCCTGATTGTTTATCCTTATTTGTTGATGTTTGTCCTTCTCATGGTCATCTTCCCTTCACACTTATGCTTAGATTGGAGAGTCTCTACACAACTTATGTTTTTCATATATGGGTATATATAAGCATTATCTATGTAATATTTGTCATACCTCCTAATGATGCATTGTGTTCCCTTACATCCATGCAAAAAACTTATGTAGTTTACCTGATTTGAATTTTTGCATTCATTCTGTTAGTATTATTGTACTATTAAGTGGGTGAGGTACTAATTATATTCTTGGTACATGAAATTTTACATTTCAATAACCATCTTACCTTTTCTCTCCCTTTTCCCCTTGTCAAGTTTAGGTTTAACACTAGTTATATATTTCATTCTACTCATTATATATGCGCATTAGTCATAAACTAGGTGCATCTAGGATTTAAGGAAGTTAGCCTAATTTTTAGATTCATCCCAAGGAGCACAAGAGTCCCACACCTTGGGGGACAATCTTATTGTCACACTAAACCAATTCTTCCAATTCAACAGATGCATGGTTTGAGTGATAACACATGTCACATAACAAAAAATTGAGTAATATCCATTTAGTATACCTTATTTATCTATAATTTTTTGACTATTGTTTATATCATTGAATGTTATAAAATACAAGTTATTATCCTTGAATATAAATGTTAAAATAATGTGAAATTCATTTTCTCTCCAAACATGGAAAAAGTTTAAAATTTCTTTTATCTAGAAATGTTGAAAGAATATAAGTTCCTTCTATCTAGAAATAAAAAATAATCTTAAAGTTCTTATCTCTCTATAAAGTTAAAAAAATGTGAAATTAATCCTCTATATATATAAATATTAAATTATAAAAACACATGTGATGATTATTTCTCCCTTTTTAGAATACAATCTCAATATATCTCTTTGCCCAAGCCTTTTATTTAAACAAAATATTATGAAACTTTATGTAAAGATAAATCCATTATATGTAGTGATCCATATTTCTAATGTAAATCTATAGAAGATTATATTATATATAATTATGATGACTCTTCTAAACCTATGCCTAGTATAAAAGTATTATACCTAAACCTTATCCACCTATTCATAGTAGTGTACCTATGGAAAAAGACATTAATAACAATAAACCATTGAATGAATATCTTAAGGATATTGACATGTCTTCCCAATAATTTATCTTGATAATTCATGTTTTGGGTTCCTTGCAACATAAAATACACTATCTAACCTTAGAAAACAAATCATATCATGTTTGGGTTGATTTTAATTCTATATATGGAAACCCAAATATGCATAATATTCTAAATGTACCATTACCTAAAAATTATTCATGCCTACATTTAATTTGTTTGATGGACATTGTTTATCCTTGTTTACATCTTAGAGACTTTAAAACTTTTATGGATAAATATGATGGTAGTCATATTTTACGTAAAGAGTTTTCAAAATGTTTAATTAAAAATAATTTGAACTAGTTTCACTTTCTTCCCAGTGGGTATTTAAAATATTATATTTATTTACAAGATAAATTTTTAATGGAATGCATTTATAATGAAATACCAAAAGATACATATGAATATTTACCTTTTCTTCATAATTGATAATTAGATCTGGTTTGTGATTATATTTTATGATTTAGGATTTGTATTCACCAAATGATATATAAAGTAATATATTTTGAAATAACATATATATGTGTTAAGGATATAATATATCCTCCCAAATTAAATTTTATTTATTTCACTTGTTATTCATTTCAATCTTTCTATTATGAGACTCTTGAATATAATAGGAAATGATACTCAATCCAAATCCCAAGAATAAACATGAAGACAATAATTTAAAAT
>JARHVA010011653.1:15000-37131 GCA_037957365.1 Torreya grandis | reverse complement strand
ATATTATAAAATAAATTTATGTAGAATAGAATATCAAGTACACTATTTAAGATAGTCACATGAGCATAGGCATGTGTAAGTGATATTATATAAGCTCAATGTGATAATTTAACATTATCATAAATAATAGAAACATGTGTCAATCCTGATAAAATACAATCAATATTATTTCCATAAGATTATTCACAAGTGTTAGTTTTCACAATGTAATGAAACTAATTAGATGATTCACAATAGTAAAATTATATATGGTATAAATAATAGAAGAATAAGCATATCCATAACAAAAATTGGTGAAAGAGTAGAATACATGAATATTATGACTGAGCCACTTCGAGGGAGAAACCTCCACAATAATGCAATAAGAACAAAATTCAAAATATTATGGTAAAATACTAACCACTACCTCTTATTATACTCTACTTATCCATGGTTATTCCATAGGGAAACTATACTAAGAATATCGATTAATGCAATAATCTAATACAAAGATGTATAAGCCAAAATTAGGCCACACATATCCCTAGATTGAATATAGGTTAAGGGCATAACAATCCCCTCCCCTTTAAAAAAATATTGTCCTCAAATGTTGAATCAAACCAGGATGTTTTTGTAGGAATGCTTCATCCTTCCATGTCACATTTTCAGAATGCAGGTTCTTCCATTTGATCAAATAATGCTTAATAGATCTAGTCCATAGTTTCTTAGTGTGCATAGCATATGAAGGATCTCTTGAGGATCTATAATGAATCTTAGTTATTCATCTAATTTAGGTAACTAAGTTTGAGTGGAAACTATCTGTAAAATTACTTTCTTTAGACAAGATAAATGGAATATCAGATGTATGTGAGTGGTTCAGGATAATTATAACTTGTAAGCCATACTACTATTTTCTAATAAGATCTAGTAATGGATACAATACTTAGTTGATAGATTGATACCCTTTTTTCATTACTTTAAATACATCTAATTATATGGATGTGAATTAACAAAAACCCAATCACCTATGTCAAAATGTTGCTCACTATGATGTTGATCTACTTGTTGCTTCATTTGATTTTGTACCATTGTTAAATTCTCTTGTAAATTAATTAAGCCTTTTGTTGATGGTGAATGTGTTCCTCAATAGATCTAAAATTAGGATGAACTATCAAAACTAAAGTGATGGATGGGTGGTGATATGCATATAATTCCATAAAGGGAGACATCTTGGAAGAAGTGTGAAAAAAAGTGTTGTACCACCATCCAACAAGTGGTAGCCAATAAATTCATTTATCCCATTTGTTAAAAGTAAAACAAAAAAGATACCCTTTGAGACATTTGTTGACTACCTTTGTTTGTCCATCATATTGAGGATGATAAGATGAGCTATGATCCAATTGGATACCCATATATGCAAATTAATTTAGTCCAAAAATCACTAGTAAATATGGGATCTGAAACACTTACAATGATCTTTTGAGTGCCATGCAATTTTTGAATTATATTGAGAAAATCAAGGGATACTACACTAGCAAAAAATGGTTGTGATAAGGAGAAAAAATGGTCATACTTGGTGAGCCACTAAAGAAATACCATGATAACATTTTTACCATCGGACCTTGGCAACCCCATAAATAAATCCATGGAACCTCTTCCCAATGCTAGCTAGGGATCAAAAAATTATGCAAAAGCATTAGGGTCTTAATAGTTTTTACCTTTATTTTGATGGCATACCATGCATTAAGCCACATATATTTGAACATCCCATTTGAGTCCTTACCAAATTAAATCTTCCTTTATTCTATGATATGTTTTAAAAAATCTCAAGTGTCCTCTAAGTGGAGAGGCATGAAGTTCTTGAGGAATTTAATGTTTTGATGAGAGAATGATTAAAATGTATAATTTATTTTTATACCATAATGCATTCTCCTTCCATGTAAATGTTTTAGATTTTTTATAACCCTATTGAATATTGTGAATCAAATCCTTCATATCACTATTATTATCCCATTCTGGTCTTGCTTCCTCTAGCTAATTGTTCTACCACATGATCATAGCACATAACAATACCTCAAATGATTCAATCCATCAAGAGAGGGAATATACCACCACATTCTCTTTTCCTTTATTATACACTATTTCAAAAATTATAGCCTAACATTTTAGTCACCCATTTTTATTATTCTTCATATATCATTGTTCCAAAAAGTATTTTAGGTTATCATGATCAGTCTTTACTTGAATGTGACGACCCATCATATATGGCCTCCATTACTTCATTGAATGCAAAAATAACCATCATATCTTTCTCATTTATTAGTTTTATCCTATTTTTCCCCTTAAGTTGGTGAATAATAAATGCTAGTGGTCTACCTTCTTTCTTGTGTATGAACCCCATGCCATATCCTAATGCATCACACTCCACAACAAACATTTTACAATATTCAAGAATAGTCGAAATTGGAGCTGTGCACATAACCATTTTCAAATATTCAAATAACTTCTAGATATATGTCCATTAGAGGAAGTATTTTTTTAGTAGAGAGGTGAGTGGGGATGAAATGCTACCATAAATTTTGATAAATCTATGATAGTAACTAGTTATCCCAAGAAATCTATAGAGGTTCTATAGGGTCTTGGGAACCTTCCACTCCATCATTTATTAGATTTTATTATGATCAACTTTCCACTCCTTCATGTGAAAAAATATGACCTAACATACTCCACCTCTTGGACAACAAAAGCACATTTGGAAGGTTTGGCATAAAGTTGTTGTTGTTCCAGAACTAAAAGCTCATGTTTGACATGCTTGAATGGTCTTCGCAATTTTTATAGATGAGGATATCATCCAAAAACACTAATACAAACTTTCTCAAAAATGTCATAAAAATAATATTCATCAAATTCTAAAATTTTGATAGTGTATTTGTGAGGCCAAAAGACATGACCATAAATTCATAATGGCCTTCATTAGTTCTCAAAGATATTTTAGGCATGTCCTCATTATTAATGTGAATATGATGATATCCATAATGAATATATAACATGGTAAAATAAATAGAACAATGGAATTCATCTAAAAATTCATCAATTAATGGAATAGTAAATGTATCTTTAGTGGTGTATTTATTGATTTATTTGTAGTATAGTCACAACCTCTAACCATTATCCTTCTTAGGTACCATGACCACCATAGAGTAATATTCACTTTGACTATTTTGGATGATTCCAACTCCAACAATCTCTTGTACCATATTTCCAATTTCACTCTTTTGGGCATAGGGGTAACTATTGTGTCTGTTACTAGGCGTACTTTTTAGAATGAGTCTAATGGCATGATCAAGTGCATTAATTGGAGGAAGTACTTTTGGTATGTCACCAAAAATAATAGAAAGGTCATCCAACACCTTTTGAAAATCAAGATGTGTAGGACTCCTTGGTTGGTTGAACCTCCATGGAAGATAAGCATGCCATAAAAACCTTCCACACCCTATCTGAGAATATTCATCATCTGGTGAGAACTAACCACTTATGGATATTTAGCCCATAATCAATGTAGTTCAAAATTTCTTCCTTTTGAATGGAACCTCATAAATAATTCTTTAAAATTCATCTCAATAGTGCCAATTAGTGAGCTATTTCACTCCCAAAATAATGTCATCTCCTCCCATAGGAATAAAAAGTATATGGTAATCTAACAAATAATCTCCCATAGCAAGCTTAACACTATGGCATTCTGTAAAATAGTCTATTGTACAACCATCTATATACATGAACAAAAAGTTTAGAGCTAGGTAAATGAAACAATTAAAATGAGAAGCCAACTTACTATTGTTGAAGTTATGTATATTCCCATATGCAATTAACATAGTCACATTTTGTTTCTTTAAGAACCCCACCCCCTTAAATGTTTGATGAGTATTAATACCTAAAAGTGCATGATAACAAATAGTAGGTTGAGAATCTTTAGATTCATCCTCAAGTTCTTCTAATCCTTCCCTTGAAGCCTCCTCATATTCTTCCTCATCATTAGCACCATCAATGGAAAAGAACTTCTTTTTATCACATTGATGTCATTTATTTCATTTACAGTAGCATCTAAAACACAAGCCTTTTCCATATTGTTCTTCCACTTGTTTAGGTGTCAATATGGTAGGATTATTAAATGATGTTATTGGATCGATGAATTCATGAACATTGGTAAAAGGTCTTCATCTAATCAACTCTTTTTACTCAATAATGCATGCCTTTGGTATGGTCTTAGATACAATACTTGGATGAAACACACAAACCTCCAATTGGATTATATCTGTAAGGCCATCCATGAATAGGTCAGTCATATTTTACTTAGATGTTTGGCACACATAAGGAGAGATTCTAAAATTGATAAATGTAGTCCTTGATAGTCCTAGTTTGGCTCAACTTGGCTACTTGACTGAAGTAATTTTTAGAGACTTTTTTAGGATAGTATATTTACAACTCCTCAAAAAATACTCACCATGAAACTGGGACACCCTTATTTTTATTTTGATCACACAACCAATCATACCAAATGGAATGACTCAGGTTCGAGATAGAGAGAGGCCATAATTTTTTTTAAAAAAATATGGAGTTTGATGTATATCAAATAAATTTTTAATTTGAGTGAGCCAAGTGAGTGGATCATTAAAATCAAACTTATTCAAGTCTACTTATAATAACATTAGCTTAGGGCCAGAATTGGTATTGGTATTGTTTGGAGTAGGAGAATCAAATTTAGGTGGTGGAGGATTATTTTATAATGGCTAAGTTGACAAGTTATCCAATTTCCCACATATTTATTGTAATTGATCCTTAAAGCTATACAATTCCCCATCTAAACCTTGTAATGTTCTCTTGAATAGTATCAAAATCATCGTTTTTCACCATGCCATATAACTCTAACTTAGGTTGCTGAACTACCTCCAAAATAGATGGATTATAAGTTTTAGACTCCATGTCACCTTTGTGAGGATTGTATGGAGATTCTTTCCCTTTACTACATATAGAGTGTTTTGGACTAGTCATGCACAAACCCTTTTTTAGGGTTTTAGCCTTGAAAAAATGTACCAATGGAATACACCATTGCGATAGTCTCATTAAGATGAATCCAACTAATATTGTTATACACAAGGATGAAAATTTTGACCTAAAAAGGTGTACCAGTACAACATACCATTGTGATCATCTCACATAGATGATTCCAATATCTGTTAATTTGTACATGGTCAAAAAAAATTCTAGACTTTTTTTACCGAAAAATATGTTTTTCCCTTTTTATTAAAAAAACCTCAAATAAGAAATTGTGGTGATGAAAAAAATAAATTCCTCCCAGATCATAAGTTATCTTTTTCAACCTTATAGTGCTCAAGATGATAGATACAAAAAAATGCACCACAAATTTTTTTCCAAATAGATTCTTTGATATCAATTTTAAATACATTACTTAGATGATTCAAAATCATAGAATTATATATGGTATACTTAAGAGCATAATAACTAGATCCACAACAACAATCTACGAAAGAGCATAATAGTTCAATATTATGATTGAGGTAATTCAAGGGGGTAACCTTCAAAATAATTCAATAAGAACAAAATTCATAATATGATGATAAAAATCTAACCACTACCCCATATATATGCTCTACTTATCCATGGTTATTCAATAGACCAACCATACTAAGGACATGGATAAATTGAACAAGCTAATATTAATATGTGTAAGCCATAAGTCGACCACAAATATCCCTAAATACACTATAGGTTAAGGTAATATCACTCAATGTTAGATAAATCAATCAATCAAATTAAATGAAACATAAAAAAATTAGCCTAAGACCTTGATGAGCATAAAATAGAGCTAAACAAAATTAAAATTAAAGAAAGTTACAAACTATGATTATCTTCCATTCAATATTGTTCACCTTTTTGTAAGTAGATGTGGATTTAATGTAGTCTCAGTATGCCTTTGTCCAATGACATTTCATGATGAAACGTATCCTTTAAATTTTTGAGTAGTGCAATTGACAAAGAATCTAATGTCATGCATAAAAGAATTTAAGAATTCGACAGCACCTTGTTCTCAAATTTAAGCATGTAAAATTAAAAGGGGAAGAAATCTATTTATTAAAATTTAAAATCAATGATGACCCTTAATCTTACTTCCAAGATTGATGGTTGTAAATGCATCCTAAATAAGATGCATGGATCAACACATGGATTGACAACATGAGCAATTCATATTATCCAAAATTAAGGGTGGAGGATATTCATCAAAATATCCTAAGAAGGATTAATATGATCCTTTCATGTTATAACCACTAAATATTAACCTGAATTCATGAAAGGAAAATGGTTTAGAAGGGTCTTATGTGCTTCTTGGTTTATAGTTACTTAGTGGATGATGTTTATTTGGTTCTTATTTTTATATTGTTTCGTTGTTTGTAGATTCTTTTTATAGGCAATATAGTTTTATTTGGTTGATTATAATGACTACTTATTTCCATGTAAAGGGTAGCACCCATCTTAAAAACCCACTTTTTATCATTAATTAAAAAATTATGACCTTTTTATATTATTTCCAAGATTAACGGTCAAGAATTAATCCTAAAATATATTTAAAAGTGTCAATGTGGGCCCTTCATCTTTTTTATAAGATAAAGGGTGGAGAACTATTCTCAAGAAATCACATGGATAACCACATTGATCATAAATATGGACCATTCAACTTATTTCCAAGATTAAGGGTTGATAATGCTCCTTATAATATCTCATAATTATCATTGTAGTCCCTTCATATTTTGTGGAATATGAAGGGTGGAGAATCATCCCTCATATTATTTAATTTAGTAATTGGTGGGATCAAAAAGGGATATTTCATAGGATCTCAAGTTTCTTTCTTAAATGAAGATGAATTTTTGAAGGAGAAGGATAAGGAATAATTAATAATTTAAAGGAAATTTTAGTTCCATTTGCATAGAATTATATTTAGAAGAATGATTAATTCAATTAATAAATATATCAATTTCATAAATAAAATGTGGAGGATTTGATTAGAAAAATGATTTATAAGATGATTAGAGAAGGTGCAATACTTGAATTAATTGATCAAAGAAGGAGAATTAGTGAATTGATTAGAGTATAAGAATTGATTAAATAAAATGACATGAATGATAGTTAACCATACTTATTATGGTTAATTATCCCACCTAGAGATGCTCCAAGGTGAAGTCAAACTTGTACGCTAGATGATCAACTATTTTTAGACTAGTTTGTGTGTAATTATGGGAAGTCATTATTTTTTTATAATTTTGACACAGAAGTGATAAAAATGGATTGTCTATAGTTTACGCTATTTGATAAGGTGTTTTTATATTTAGATAAAGTATTTTATTATCAAATAATGAGAAATTTAAAAAGGTAGATGAACAATTAAATGTTAAAATAATGGATGTTGTAATTTCATTATTCCCAACTAAAAATTATGGTGATTAAACATTAATATAATAATATTATTTGAATAAAATTAGTTATGTATGATTCCCACTTGATATGTAATATGGATATAAAGGACATAGATGGGTTTTGAGATAAGAGAGGAGGAATCTAGAATGGAAGAGAAGATTAACTCATGCACATGATTACACCACTTGAGCTAAAACTTGCATGATTTTATTTTTGATGATAATGAATTTATTTTCCACAATAATTACAAAATCAAATAAGGATACATTCAAAAAAAAAGGTACACACTTTGAATTTCCCTAAATAGGATGAACGTTACGACTATATAATGATAATTTACCCCAAATAGGGCATAATTAACTTACTAGATTGATAGAGTGATTAATTAGTAAACACAGATCAAGTATTTAATCTATTTCATATAATAAATATGATATGAATGATTTTAAGTCTATAATTTGACACAAATTTTTGAGCTAATAGTATAATGACTTTTTTTAGAAGCTACAAAAAATTAAGCACACAAGAATGCTAAAAGTGATGAGAGACCAAGGAATGAAAATATAAGATAATGATTAAATAATTATATGATAATATTGGAAGAATATTTATTTTGATAAGAACAAAATAATAGTGGTGTATTTGACCTAAAAACTAGTTGCTTCTAAGTGTTGCCTACATAGTCTTAAAAAAACCTTAGGTTGATGTAGTTTTCCCAAAAATTGGGAGAGAATATGATGAGAAATAGAATAGATGATTAGAGGAATAATAATGGTTTATAAATGTGTATGAATATATTCTTACATGAATATTTATAGATTCACATCGTAATTAGCGTATATGTATCCAAATTTTTCATGTGTGTTGATTTGATCATGAAAAATGTGATGATCTGAATGGGTCAAAGATGACCAAGATGATAGTATTTGATAAGAGATGATGATAAAAGGAGATATAATTCTTATTTAAAATTGATTTTTAATACCTTTGGTACTTAATTTTTAATTTTTCACGTGACAAATTTCATCATGATATAAAACACCATGATGAACTAGCTTTAATGTGAGTAAGAACTGATCCCTAATCTAACAGACAATTGATAAAAACACACTAATGATAAAAAAAACCATGATGATAATATTTATTTATGATAGTGGATGGATTAAATTACAATTTCATGATAAGGGACACCATGATTATTACCTTTTTGGTACAATGAACTGAGTCAAGGAAACAACAAAAAAGCAAACACGTAAACTATAAAATAAAATCAATAGAAAGAAATCATGTCATTTAATCATGTTAAATTACACATGATAGGATCAATGAAAATGATCATTATAATATATTCCCATAATAAAGGATACATACAATGGGAAAAGGTGGGAATAAAACATCTCAAAATAATTTGGATGCCTAAACTTTCCCTAAATAGGGTGGAAATGGTGAGCTTAAATTAGAGAGATTTCATTTAACTTTACTCCAAGTAGGATGGATGTAGGAAGGAAACATACTAATTGTATATGATTAAATTAGATTAATATTGAAAATTAGTTTTTATTAGACATAAGATAAGACAAATGTTTTAAATTTTGTGATTGTATATAGTTTTTGGAGATTTTGGCATTTTATGATTTTAAGGATGTTTTAATGTAACAAATGTTTAGAATTTTATAAATATTTGAATGTTTTTGAGTTTTATAAAAAATTGAATGTTTTGAATAACAAAACAAAGATAGCATACATTTACCTTGTAAAATAGTGAGAGCATAATATAAGGGTGGTTGAGACATCCTTCAAAAATTGAGTATTGCCTAAATAGTCCACATGGACCTCAAGCCATTGTAGTTAAAATAAAAATGGGAAGATAATGTGATAAGCATGAACAAACATTGAAAGATAATTAAGATGATAATGATTGATATTTTAATGAAATTGATGGATAAATTTTAGGTCATAAAATTATGAGAGTCTAAAAAAATAGTGAGAGAATAGAATGGGAATGATTATGAGTGTTTATAACATTATATCCATAAGGGATCACTAGTAAAGTGAAACCCTATTCTAGGACTAGGATGGGGTTTAATAGTAAATGATAGGATTGGAATGATTAGATTAGATAGAAATGGACAATAGGTGGATGAGAAATATCCAAGGATGATCTCACATGGGAATCAAATGTCTAGTCCTTAATGTTTTACTAAGAGTATATGCCAATAGATTTTCTAAAACATGGCTCAAAACAACGTCCGCTTTCTTATTAATATCAATATGGGAAGTAAAATTGGACCAAGTTAGGATGAAAAGGAATATGGTTCAATAAAAGGTAAAATGGTCAATATAATGGGAATGGAATGAATTTCAATGTAGATAAGGATGCCCCCAAGTGTCAAGGTACTTGTAGACAACAAATTATTTACACATGATGCTATAAATTTGGTTTTCATCATGGTACTTTACCAAGGAACCAAAAGAATGGTTTTCACCATTAGATGAATTATTTATCTTTTTATTTTGATTTGATTCTGATTTGTTTTTAATTTTTGGTATCCCAACTCAATGGAGGATGAAGATATGTATAATGCTTAATGTTTGATCTCTAACATGTACTAATTTTGAATAACTTCTCTGCTATAATTATCTTTTCAGTGTAATATGTATTAATGTTGAAGTGATATTTGTTGTTTCTTGATTAAAATTACTCAAAACCCTTAAATAAGGTATCTTTATAACCTATATGAAAGAGAGTACCACTAGGGAGGGTAAATTATGATAATCATTAGATAAAGGATTTTTATTTTATAGGGTAATATGGGGTTTGTCCTAAGGATATGATCACTAAATGAGGGATAATAGTTTGAAGGCCAAACAAAATTTGGAATTTCAATCACACACACCATTGTTTCTATTTCTTAATGTGACATGATTTTAGTTGTGGTGGGATAAACTAATCAAATATTTACTTGAATAGTGTCTTCACCAAGTGATGAATAACTAAATTTCTTATTTATTAACACCTTGAAGAGGTTTGCACCAATTAATTCTTCTTGATTTTTCTATTTTTTATTATCTAACATCATGTCAAATAAGGTTTCACTAAGGGATGTTGATAATTAATTTTATTTTTCCCTTAATACCTTAGGCAAGGTTTGACTAAAAGATGTTAATTTTGGAGTTTCATTTATTAAATTATATAATATTGTCTCAACAATGGATCTCTGGGAATCATTACTTCTGATTAAATTTTTGTCACTAATATGTCTCTATGAAATAACTAAAATAATGTGTGATTCCATAGGTTCCAAGTGATAGGTAAAGTAAATTCAATGTTAGGGTAATGGATTGGATGGTTGATGTGAAAATGATGGGGAATACTAATGGAAGGCTAATATACTGCACCATCATTTTAGAGGCTACTAGAAGAACTTACATCGATGCTGAAGGAAACTTCCACAAATTTTTTTGAAGGATTATTGATGGCTTCAAACTGATATCTAGGAGGTGTGTAGTTATGATACAATATCTTAGTTATAATATTTTTTCCAATATTTATTTTTATTCTAATATTTTTTTTTATTCTAATTCTAATGCTAATGGTAATATTCATGATTCTGATTTTATGTGGGTTCTAAATTGGAAACTAATTTAGATTTGGCCCCATGTATGAACTATTAGATTGGGTTGTCCATAAGTACATTTTTCACTTCTTGTTGATCAATGAAGGTTTTTGGATGTAAAGATGTGTAGTAATGGGGAAAATTTTGAAATGGATGAAAATTAGATTGATGGTCAATAATGTCTTATTTGAAGATGGGCTCATAGAATAAGGATTCATCAAAGATAGGTGAATAGTCATGGAAATGTTCATCAAAGTAAGTCTCATCAAACATAGGATGATGGTCAAAGGGTGAATCATCAAATATGGGTGACTTGTATTGATCTATATTTTGATGTGGATTAATCTAATTATGATTTAGAAAATGATCTCAACGTATCCTTAGCAATGGATTCTCGAATTTGGGTGCACTTAGATCCTTACTAGATGATGGCCGTTGGAGTGGTAATGAAAAGTAATAATTATATGGCCTAATTGGATGTGACTCTAAGGTGGGAGGAATAAAATATTCAATGCAAGATAGGTTTTGGCCAAGTAAAAAGAGTTGGTTTATAACACATTGACTTAAAAATGGACATAGACTTGACATTTGATGTGGTTGTTGCATCTCAAAAGCTAGATAGTCATTAGATAATGGTGTAAAAAGAGATTTACCTTTGCTAGTATGATCATGATCAATTTTTTCTAGTATCCATGAATTTTTACAGATGTTTCTATGAAATAGTGTGACTACTCCTACTTAGGATAGAATCTAGGTTTTTTGTATTAAAATATCTAGGTAGTAGAGCACCTATTTATAAGAGTCATAAAAGGATATCATCCCTTTTGTCAAATAGATATCAATCATAGTATTTATCTTGATGTAGTGTGAGTGCCATAAAATAAAATGGAAATGTAATGTAAGACTAATTGAAGGATTTCCCCAAATAGGATACATGTAAGGGGAATCATTGGATTTGAGTTGGCCCCAATAAGGGAAAATTGACTTGATTGGATTTGGGCCCCATATAGGGTAGAATTGATTAGACATGATTTGATTTAGATTGGCCCCATGTAGGGCATTTTTGATCATATGGATTATGATTAGCTCCAATTAGGGGTTATTGATTGGATTGTTTTATTCTCAATTTAGACTTTGGTGTTGGAATGGCTTTAAATGAGGGAAAATATGGATGTCATGACCTTGTCATTCCCAACCACATGTGCATGGGATTGAATGAGAAGATAAGGATATGATTTGAAAGATTTGATTTGGAATTGATGAAACTTGATCAAAGTCAGCATGGTTTAAATACTATTTTATTGAGGTCATTTAAAATCAGATTTGGACTTATTTTCAAATAGATATAGAAAAATAATTTGAAAAAGAGTAATAAATGTTATGATAAAAAATAGATAACTTTAGAATAGATTGAATGAATTAGACTTGAATAGTTGACTTGATTTGAAATACATTTGAAAATTTGGTTTAAAATTAGAATTAGAAATTTGATTAGACTTAAGGCTAACTCAAAATAGGCATTATAATGGTGTAATTTGAAAAAAAGAGATGGTTTTCAATTGGACAACTTAACACTTATGAATAAGTAGTGTTAATATTTTTTTTACAGCATAACACCTTTAGGAGATATAAAATTATGACATGAAAATTAGGTAGAGTAATGCCTCTTTATGAAGGTGTATGCAAACTATGTTTGAATATATGATAAAATTTGACACCACAACCAAGAAATTAATCATTCAAACTCATGACCTTACTTTAGTGACTGAAATGGGAGTACTCCACATTCACTGATTCTTTTAAAATACTCACGTTAAGAGAGGATATATAAAATTTAAGATTATTTAATTAATTAATGTAGTTATTGGTATTATTTTAATTCCTCCCTTATCTCAAAAGGTTTGTATGTGAAATACATCTTCAAGTTTTATTCCTTTGCAACCCTACACTAATGAATGTTTTGTGTCAAAAACTTCATATTCTAAAGTTTTTGTGTGATTACTAAATGGTCTCAATATACCTCACAATATGTGGGAACAACAATGCATCAAATGGTCGATGTCACAACTTAATGGGCCATTTGAAAAAAATTCTTGTCCCTTCACGATCACTTCATCTATAAGATTTTAGTAAAGGGATACCACAAAATTCAAGATCCAATGAAAATTTTAACTTAGATACCATTGATGCACCCTCATTTTTTTTGCCCCTTTATATAATGGGGTTGGTATGAATGTTAGTTAATGTCGACATCACAGTCACTATTACCCAAAGACTCACAAGAAAACAATGACACCCCAATCACATAGGTAAAATTAAAAAAATGAAAGGTATTTCCATTCTAATTTACAAGAATCCCACTAATGGAAAGTGAATAGTGTAATAGGTAAATCTCTAAGAATAAAAACAAAGTGATCACCTCCACATTTCTAAGTCATCCTATCAAAGGAGAGAGAATATGTGTGAAGTAATCATAAAACTATTAGACAAAATGTGAGAAAGGGAAAAAAATAAAAGATATAACTCTGGAAATAAATGTAATTTAAGATCCCAAATGAAAATTATTGTAGAAATAAAACTTTCTTATATTAAAATTTATCCCCATTTATTTGATAAAGGAACTTTGATAAAATATTAAATACTTTTTAATGGTGCATTTTCCATGTGTAAATCAAATAGAAAAAATGAATAATAAAAATTTGAGCCTAGGACCTCTAAGAGCATAAAACAATGCTAACCAAAACAAAAATCAATGAGAGATAAAAACTATGATTACCTTCAATTAAAGATTTTTAACCTTGTTGTAAGTGGATGTGGATCAAATGTAGTATTAGTAGGTCATTGTCAATGTCACTTAATGATGAATAATCTCCTTTAAAACTTTGAGTAGTTGAATTTATGAATAGTGGAATGAGATGCATAAGAGAATCTAAGTATATAATAGCACTTTGTTATCAAGATTAAATATCTAAAATTATAATTGGAAGAGGTTTATTTATAAAAATTTCAAATTAGTGAGGACCTCTCATCTTGATTTTAGGATGGATGATTTTAAATGCATCTTCAATGTGGAAATGGATCCACATGTAATGCCTAATCTTTTTTGTCTCAAAACCCTTGTATTTTTATAAATTATTTATTCTTTTTTTGGTGTTGTTTATTTATTTACTACAATTACTTAATGTTTAACTCTTTTGATTTGGTAAAGGTAAATTTGGAGTGTATCACGCACAATTATTACAAAATTTACTTAATAAATTTGCTTTCCACCATTAGGCCTATCTAAGATTAGATTACAAGGTCAAGAAGTTAAAATCAAATCAATAATTAGTATTTTTACTAAGGGAGTGAGACAAACCACATTATTAAGGAAGGTTAAATTAAAATTTATTGATTTAAAGGACCACAAATTTATTCACACCTAACTTTATTAGCACCCAAGGGAAATGAAATGAGCTAGAACAAAGATTAATTAACACAAAATTCTCACTTTAAGAATCACCAAAGTAGAGTCATATAACACCATATAACTCTACTCTTAAGCTACTCAAGACAAGTAAACCATCCACTTTAAATTTAAATTATTGACAATAACCACACAAGGATAAAATTCAAATTTTAATTAAAATTTTATACATACCTATGAACCCAACAAGAAGGAAGACAACAAAGACCCATAACCTAGCCTAACAACCTAGACCTAATGCCCCACAATAATTTAGGAAACCTACATATCTACTCTATGAAATTGGGATATGATGTAGTTCTCCTCATACTTATGATGGTAGCCTCCATAAGACATTATAAGCAAACAAGAATTGGTGGTCTAAGATAATAAGGAAGCTTAGTACATCACATAGGTAAGCTTCTAAAGATCTAGACATCTAATCTAATGAAGGACACCACTTAATGTCACCAATAAATAACTATGACTCCATGAAGAGTAAGTTCCTACATAAGAAGTTCCAAAAAGTGTCATGAAAAGAACATACATGACTAGGAACTTATATCTTCTTAATCCAACATGGTTAATGACTCTACAATCTCTGAATTATGTTATCACAAAAAACATCATCCCATAAATAAACATTGAAAGGTGTCAACAGTTAATATATGAGATAAAAAAATTGAGTCTCAATAATCAATGGGGTCACTATTTAGAATAGACAATAAAATAGAAAAACATGTTGCTAAAATTGACAATAAATACATGTGCAAGGAAAGATACCACACCATTTATGATTAATCATGCATACTAAGCATTAGATATTTTGAGCACCTTTCCTAATACTATACAAAATATAGAATTGAATTACCTACACTAGGATGACATCCTAAGGTTTAGTTTCCTATGCATTGTTCTCCAAGAACATTCTCAAGTTAGTTGATAATACCTACACTAAGAGTAATCCCAAGGGTTAGTTCTATAATCCGACGACCACTCCCTAAGATCCCTATATATTTGTGTTGATAAAATCACATGTAGAATCAAGGCCAATTGTATTTTATTTGTTCCTAATGAATATTATTTTAGATATGAAGACAATAAGCCTTCACCAATCATTTATGTATTTAATCAGATATCATTACCACTTACAAGAAACACTACAACTACTAAATGACCCAAACATAATTAGATACTACTGGTCATTGCAATCACCTCCTTTTATATGATAAATATGCATGAACAAAAATCTAAGATTTAATATGAAAACCAAGACTCATTCCATGATTTCAAACTAAAAGGTCTTGAATAATCCCTATCCTAGATACACCCACTAGTAACTAAAGTCAAACATAAACATTTATAGTTGAGGTTTGGAATTCAAATTTAGGCAATGAGATATTTTATAATGAGGAGAAAGATACATGATTTCATAAACTATTACAAGGTGAATTTAATTACCTAGAAAACTTTACTCTCAAAATTTTAAATAAATAGGTTACGAAAAGATCAAAAGTAAACTAGTAAATTTAGTAATAAAGGTTATTTTATTCTATTTTTGATAACTCAAAGCTATAATAATTTAATTAAAATTTCTAGATTATAGAAAAATCCATCTTAGTTATTTAAATTTATTGATCTTAAGTCAACTTTGGGGCTCAAAACAAGAGTAATTAATGCTATCATAAAAAAGTCTATAAAAAGGTCTTAGATAATTGTTGTTGAAGAGCCGAAGAAATTGTTTAATGGTTGTTTAGAAATTACACGGCTTAAAGGACTTAAATCCATGTCTCAAGTTTTATAAATTTTAAATTTAAGTATTCATTTATTTCCAAAGCCAAAATGAATTTAGATGGAAGATAAGGTGGTTACAAACTTTGTCTTATGAAAAGTTTTCCAAAAAAAGAAGCCATGAACGATAGTTGTGGATCAAAAATCCATGGTTGTTAATTTTTGGAGTAGTTCACCCCTATCTTTGGGCTTGTTTGATAATTAAAAATTCCTTGAAACCTTGAAATGGATCCCCTTTCAGTCACTTCTTTATTCAAAACCCCCTTTTTCAATTTTCCCTAAGTACCAGCTTTTGTTTGCTTCTTCCATGTGGTGGCTCAATGCCCATCTAGCTTGAGGAGTCTTTTGACTCACTGTAGTGGAGCACCAACTTGACATAAGTTGGTCCCATTCTTAATTTCATTATATAAATCCTCAGCCCCTCTTGATAAATTCTAACTCAATGTGTGTCATCCCCCTACATTCCCAAAAGCAATGTTGGTTTTCCATAACTTAAAATAATGCCATTAGGTGAAGGTGTGAGCTCTTCCTTTTGAGTAATTCTTTTGAAACACCATAAGCTTAGCTTAAAGTGTAACCCATTGATTTTGAGGAGGAAACAAGGACATGGAATGTGACATAGGTATGAAAAATCCTAAAGTATACACATGGCACCACATCATTTCTCCCAAGTGTAGCAGCCATAACAGAATGATGCACTTGTGCCATATCCAAAATCTAGAGGATAACTACACTCATGAGCTCAATGTCTTATTTTCAGTTTCAAAAATGTCATCATGATAACTTGGAATGTGTAGTGTAGGAATGGCATAGCTTTGATGGTGTAGTCATGTATAATATTCCCCCAGTGTGTATGTATATCAAACTGTGTCTCGAATGTAGAAGTAGGATGTCCACTTAATTGGTAAAATGAAGCAATCAAGTAGTTGGATGTCACTTCACATACTCAAAGAAGATCAAGTAAATCATGGTAATGCCAATAAATCTATAAACAATAAGAATATAAAAGCAAATGTAAGTTCTATCATGATATTAGCAATATAAAACATGGATGATGCACACAATCAAAATGTTTTTGTTGTTTTGACATTTCTGAATGTTTTTGGATTTTGAAATGTTATATTATTTTTACATTTTTGGAAAATTTAAACTATGTACAATTAATTAGAAGAAACTATGTACATCCAATGTTGAGGAGAAACGATACTAGCCAATGTGTCTCATGTGACACTCCCTATCATGGTATCCTTTATCAAAGAGTGGAATCATGCATGATTGTGAAACATGATAAAAATGCTAAGAATGTGGATCTAAAATTAGAATATGTTGTAAATGTTTTGAAATCTCTGAAGTATAAACCAATTATGGGGTTTCTCTATAACTCTGAGAAGTAGATAGAGCTATAGGGCTCTTAGAGACCCATCTATAAGTAGGACAATATCTCTAAACATGTGTTTTATGTGTAGAAACATGAGATCTCAATGTAATTGATATGGGTGTGAATACTATAGGTATAATCTATTTAGAATCTTGAAGTTATGGAGGTGTATGAACCCTCTATACTAATGATGGATGACTCAACTATGTCTAAATCAAAAGTGGAAAAAGAACTGAAACTGGAGGAGAAGTTGAAACTGGTGGCAAGACTGAAACTGATGGCAAAACTTAAACTAGTGACTATGAACTAGTAGATGGCTCTAAAGTGGGGAGTGGTAACTCATATGGAACTCTATCAACTGTAACAAATTGATTAGATTTAATGAATTTCATGCATCTATGAATTATATAAGGTACTACTCTAAGTTTATAAATTTATGGTCGATATAGTAACATATCAAAAACTCTTGTACTAGGAATTATAGTGAATGGTGTGGCCACATGTATAGGACCAACCTATAGTGGAATTACTATCTCACTCAATGAACTCTCTATATGCCGATTGAAACCACTAATAACTATTTCTACTAGAGTGTTATCATGTTTTAAATAACCAAAATGTTGTAGTAGTGTCAAGGTGTACATGTTAAGACTAGAACCATTATCAATAAACACACTATGAATAGGCTCATTATGAATGCAAGCTTTCATAAAGAGTGCATGATAATCTGAATCATCCTCAATGATCTAATACCATAAGAATGGGATAAAAGGTCTAGATAGAACTCTAGAATTGCATACATCAATCATGTTTTGAAAATGATGTAACTCAACTAAAGGTGCCCTATATGTATCTGGTGGTGGATTTTCATGATATTCATGATGAACCCTTGATGTGTCCCTTGTATTTTGTTTTGAATGTTTTGGAAATAGAACTAAGAATACTTTCAATGCTTTATCCTATGTTTACTTTTCTAGTGGAGGCTCAACTGAAGTGCCAAGATCAATAACATTTGAGTCTATTAGGTCCTATATCTTGTGCTTCAAACTTATGCATTTGTTTGTTGTATGGTCTAGTGCCTTATTTTAATCACAAAATTCTTACTAATTATATCCCTTTCGAAGAGGATTTATTGGATCAAATTCTTGAATAAGAGGGAGAAATATGATATTACAATCCAAAAGCTATTATAAAACCCTGGCTAGAAAAACTGAAAGATTTGAAAAAGTACATCATGAGGTTGCTAACAACTATTCACTAAGGAGGTTCTAAAGTTGTATTAAGTATAGGTTTAGTTTACCCTTTAGTATCATTGAACTTGACCTTATATGGGACCTTATTGTTACTCTTATTAGTTGTGTCTGATGTATTAGTGTACTTTAGTTCAAAAATTTAAATTAGTTTGACTTCTCTTTCCTTTAATGTATGACACCATTTAGTGAAGGAAGAGAATCCTCTGAACATGATTCATTCATGAAGCACTGGTAGAAGACTTTATTTAAAAAGGTCTTGTAACTCCTAATCTACCATGGGGATAATCATCTTAGCCAAGATGGTCTTATACCAAAGAACATAATTTCTGAGATGCTCATTTGGTCATTGTTTATGTTGAGCAATTTGAGCATATGAAACCTTATCACCAATGTTGATAATGAAGTGTGCTAGGAACATGTCATCTAAAGGATTTAATGCATTGACTGATTGATTTGGTAGACTATGGAAATATTATAAAGCATAATCCTTTAGACTCTGTTAAAATAACTTGGTAAGTATCTCATCATTTGGTATATAATCCAAGCATGCTACATGTAAAACTCTCAAATGTGTCTCTAGATTACCCTTGCCATCATAAAGTGTAAACTTGGTTTGAATAAAACCTTCTGGCAAGGGTGTAGAAGCAATGTGACATACCAATGGTGTACGCAGAAGATTAAAATAATTGAAAGCCTACATAGGTCTAGTGGTACCTTGCTCAAGATGTAACACCTTTGACTAAAGAGATATTATCTAATGCATAAGGGCTGCCACATCAAGATATAGTGATGTACTAGTTGTAACTAGTGGTATAGAGGCAGGTTGGGCTGATATAGAGAGTTGTTAAGACATAGTTACCTTTGTAGTGTCATTTGAAACTCTGAAGGAATAGAAGACTGAACTTTCTTAGCCCTTTTAATTTCCATGATAGATTTTAGGATAATAAGAGTATGATCTTGGGGCTATTTCCTAAGTCTTTCTCTAAAACTTTGTAAAATCAAATATTTGTTGAGGATAACTTCATTATCAACAATAGGTAGAAGTGGATCAGTAGTCCAATGTGGTGGAAAATGAGCATCGGTGTGTACATCATCATTATTATTTTCATATTGTTCATTGTTTGAATCATTCTCATTAAAATTGGTGTAATATAAATGTGTAGGATTTATAATAAGAACATGAGCTAGTTATTTTTCCATGGTGTATGGTTGTATTGAAGGAATTTGGGTGAATTTAGGAGGATTGCCACTAAGTCTTACACTTCATCTTGAAGTAATAGATGCAAGGAACTTAGGTGGCATAAGGAAAACAAATTGGATAATAGTAGAAAATACTAAACTAATATAATCTAAATAGGGAATTGGAATATGCATAGAAAGGATACAGAGCTCCCAAACATGTAACGTGATACTAAAAGAAGCAAAATAAGAGATATTATATGCTACTAGGTATTTTTCAACAATATGTTTACAAAATACTATGAATTTTTTTAATTGATATGAATTTCTATGTTAAGATTCAATAAAAAATTCAAAAATTTATGGGAAAGTGTTTGATTTAATGGGGCCTAGTAGATGCAACTAGGGTTTTGAGGAATATATATATATATATATATATATATATATATATATATATATATATATAAATTATTATGAATTTTTTAAATTTGAAGTGATTTCTCTTATTTTAATATGCAACTAAAAATTCAAAAAATTATTAGAAACTTACTAGAAAATTACTAAGAGATAGTTAATGCAACTAGGGTTTGAAATAATTTTTTTTTAAAAATTACTATTGAATTTGAAATTTTGATTTAAATTTTTAATTTATATGTGCAAGTAAAAAAATAGAAAATTATTAGATTAATGATGGAAAATTACTGGGACCTAGTGTATGCAACTAGGGTTTGAAATAAATTTATTTTTAAATTTGCTACAAAATTTTAAAATTTGAGAGGAATTTTTTATTTTAATATTTAGGTGAAAAATTCATAAATTAATGGGAAAAATCAGCTAGGAATTTACCTTAGGGTTTCTAGGATTTTTATGCAAAATTCAAAGTATGCCGGGTTCACCAAATGATTTGTTTTTTAGGGATAATGGAGTTTTATTCCTATTAAATAAAAAAGTATAAGAATGAGAAATTAGAAAATGACATTCCTAATTAAAGTTACTAATTCATGAAATTAAATTGCAATTATACCTTTTCTAAAAATAGCAGTGAGAGAGAAAATTAAACTTATTCTAAACTATTCTGACTGAGACAGGATCTAAAACTTTGTCTGTAGGACTAGGACACTATCGAAAACATGATCCTAGAGTTCATTTTTTGATTGGATAGGAGAATTGGAACTAGACACCCTAGGCTCTGGAACTATATTCCTTTTCCAATGATATTGTCTTCAAGATTTAAAGTTTCTAATTTTCGTTCACTTGCTTAGTTTGAGCCTATGTACCAATTTTTAAGTCCTCAATGTCAATAGAGTTCCTTGTAAAATTGATTCTTCATGTACTTATATCTTTTATCTAATTAAAATAAAAACATTAGCTAATTGGGAAAAGGGGTTATTGTGTGTAACATGCACTAGATGTGCTTCACACCTTGTGTTTGGGCATGCGGCCTACATACCAATACTCCAAGGAGGGATCAAGCCATATGTATTTTTTCCTTTAAAAGTGCTTGGTGAAATAGAGAATGAAATGTAAGAAATTCTAAAACCAAGTATGCCTGAGATGAATAGGGAGTAGTGTAAGGTCTTGAATTGTCTTGAAAGTGTATAGGTTGGTTTTATGTAGAGAATATGGAAGATTGCATATGTGGTCTTTCTTGTATTCTTGCTTGCTTTAATGGTATTTTCCAACTCTTTCCAAATGATCTTTGAATGGGCTTATATATAGATCTATTGGTCATTGGTTAGGTGAAACCAGACTAGGCCAACATAATGAACAAGAGGAATCAAGGAAAAATGGTGATCTAGGCTTGAATTGTGATTGGATAGGAGCACTGGAAAGGGCACACCCTAGGGTCCAGTGCTATATTCAAACTTTGGCACTATTGTATGAGCAGATGAGACCTAAGATGATACCTAAGGGGATGAATTGGTCCTAAAGAAAGAGTCTTGGTTCAGTTGGGGTCAAGAATGGAAGGCCATGGATGATTGGGAATTAGTTAAAATAAGC
>JARHVA010011653.1:7500-10000 GCA_037957365.1 Torreya grandis | reverse complement strand
CGATGCATTGAACAAACCTAAGGGATGTAGGAACACAAATTACAAGAGCATATAGTATCTTACAATTAGTGTACCCAAACCAACCATAATACAACAACAAAATTTAGATTTAACAGCTTTTAATTTTATTGTTAAATTAGTTTTCTCACAATTTAAGAAGATTTTTTGTATGGTTATAAGAAATATTAATTTTTTAGGGCCTAACCTAAGTGTCAAACTATATTACTATCATTTCAATCTTTCTTAAACAACTAACACCCAATATATTCTATCATTGTAAAATTCTAGTAAGTGGCATACACAACAACAATATTTTTCTACTATGATAATAGATTAATTAAGTTATGATCCATCCCATGGAAAGAATGCACTTGATGACATTAGAACCATTCCATGACCAATCTAAACTAAGCAATATTGATCACATCAAGCAATACTATCCAATGCTAATAACCATTATCTATCACAAATTGACTAATATCATATACTATTATTGTCAAAACATCTGAAGGAGTCTATATACAAGTATACATATCTTGTAAGGTCATATAGAACATACTATGTGTGATCCTATGGTAACATATAAGGTGAAGAAGAGGTAACAAATCCTAGTAGAACCACATAAATCTATACTAAGCAATAACAATAATTGTCATCTAAATTAAGCAATATCAGGGTTGAAATAACCAAGTAATCATTATGTTCTATAAATAACCTCCCTATACTTGGAAATATATAATAAACATAAGTTATATCCAAATCATGTATAACAACATATAACCTACTTAGAACTCCCAATAAGATATGAATAAAAACTATGGTCAAATCATGTATAAGATCATATAATCTCCTTATACCTCCCAATAAATATTCTACTTAGACCTCCCAAAATAAGGTAGCAAGTGCTTTAACCAAATCCTATGTGAAACCATCGCATCTGGTGGGTAGGTGGATTGATCAATACTTGACCTCCAAAGCTATCCAATCAAACCCTCTAGCTATATTCTAGACTACTTATTCTCCACCATACATGCAATATGCATACAATAATCACATCATGACATTTACAAAGCTAGTGTTCAAACACAAAAACCAACAAAACATCACCAACATAATCTAATAACTAAGTCAAATGTGAAGTGACCTTAAATAAATATTTTAAAATAATTAATAAATATGAATAAATCATCTCAATTATGAAATAAGATGAGATCCAAAATTTCATAAAAAAAATTAAATTTCAATTAAAGTAATTCAAAACCAACCAGATATTTACATATAATAAAATATAGACTCAAGAGAACAAATGTGTTGGTTTTAAAAAATAGGATAAAATAATAATAAAATTAAAATAAAATAGGGCATAACA
Organism: Torreya grandis; assembly: GCA_037957365.1. Lineage (NCBI taxonomy): Eukaryota > Viridiplantae > Streptophyta > Pinopsida > Cupressales > Taxaceae > Torreya > Torreya grandis. The sequence goes on along the minus strand of JARHVA010011653.1, from coordinate 8,631 downwards.
ATCTCACAAAAGTACACATTAATCCACTATGTGGCTAAGAAAGGCACCCAAGAAGTTAAGGAATAATATAAGCCCTAATTACCTCTCAGAGGTAAGAGTAAAACACCAGTCTCTCCATATATCTCCCAAAGGTTCACAAGGCTACATAAAGTATAATTAAAAAAAATTATTGTTTTGACAAACACTAAGGGGAAGTTGAGGTAACATATCATTTATAAAGTGACAATAATTCATGAAGAGCCCATGGTGTCTAAGGCAATCATGGTGCACACACTTGAAATAATTAGGGCCTACCTTGTGCAAAGGAGAAAATTCGATTTATAGCTTATGGTAAACTCCACTTCCTATATTATGACCTAATCCAAACCATTATAAGCATAGTTCTATTTTACTATAAAACCCCATGCTTGCATCGGTACCCAAATACTAGGGCAATGATGCAGGTTTACACAACACAACACATTACTAAATAGCAATAATTTTCACTTAAGAATCATATGTTTACATTAATAATAGTTAATTTATTATATATTTTCATAATATAAGTTACATAAAAGGTACTTATCTTCATATTCATAAGAGAAAAAATTAGGTTTCACACACAACATTATATTGGTACAATGACATACTCATTCTAAAATCACATAACAATGTTATAATATAATAACCATTATTTATAGGGTTTTTTACACATACAATGATAGTGGGTTTTAAAAATAGGGTAATATTATACATGTACATAAAAAATAAAAATGTTAAGGGTTCACATGATTGACTTAATATAACTACTTACATTGATTCACAATAAAAACACAATTTACAATTTATTGGTATGACATAGGGGGAAATGCATCTCATCATCCATGCTGACAATCCTAATAACCTATATAGCATATCAATAATATATTACATCACTATCGATGTCAAAATAATTAAAATAATGGTCATACATAATTATCACCCATCGTCAATCATAACTATTATAAAACTGAAAATGACAATCCCCTATCCCCACATAAGTGTTACTAAAAAAAAGTGTATCAAGTGTATTGTAAAAAAATGATAATCATTTTATTTTCATTTAGAATTTGACACTTTAATCTTGGTTTAAAATATACATTATTTTAAAAA
>JARHVA010011652.1:0-37322 GCA_037957365.1 Torreya grandis | reverse complement strand
TGTCCATCAAATTTGAGCACAATACCTTATGGATAACACTAGAACTTGTGATGGATATATCTAAATCCCAGAAAAAAAGGCTTCTATAGTTGAGTGCCTTAAATTAATATAAACAATAGGCATTATAGAACATAGAACTTATATAGCAATAATGGATTGGATGGAATGAAAAACACATTAAGACCAGGTAATTATATACTAAAGATTGGGCCCTTATTTTTTACACCAAATACAAGGACCACAAAGGTAAACTCTAGAACATGTGGCTTGGTCCTTTTAAGATTGAGCATGTTTTTGACAATGGATTAGTTCAACTTCAAACCATTGATCTAGTGAGATTTCATCTTTTGGTCAATGGCCATAGACTCAAGTTTTAAAATAATCCACTAACTCAAGAAGAATTTACCAATCAGATACACCAATAGTTAAAAGATGGATACAATGATGTCTTGGATAGGCATGTTTCCCCACTAGACAATGAGAGTACCAGTCCACACTCAGATGAAGGAAAGGATGACATCTTTACCCTCCTCTGGCATGATGAATGAGGCTTTCCATGGGTCCTTGACAAGTCACATTTCTAGGTGACTTGGATAGGACCCCGAATAAAAATTCTACTACAAATAATAGTTAGAGTAAAAAAAATAGAAATAAAACAATTTTAAAAAATAAAAAATTAAAAAATTCAATAATGAAAACTCATTCTTGGGCATTGTTGGTAGATTTTAGGTAGAAAATTAGTATGTTAGCTACCCAGATCTGTAAAAAGGGCCTAAGTAGAAAACTAGTTTACTAGATATTTAGGGATAATAAATAAATAAGAGAATGTGAAGAAGGAAGCAAAGAGAAGGTAATCCCTCAAATCCCAACTATTCACACAAGTTTTCTCCAGTTACTATAGGAATTTTTGAAGCTATTAGGAGCACCTTCTACATAGTTGGCCATCACTTTGTAGCTTATTACAGGCACTTCTATAGCTACTATAGGTACCTTCTCATGCCTATTCTCACCTTTCTATAGAGCATACAAGATAGATCCTTCTATATCTCTCACTGATGGCTTGGCTATTGGCTTTTGGGCATTACATAAAAGTCATCAGATAACCTCATAGAAGAATTAAGGAAGATTGGGGAAGCAAATTTCATATCTATTGCCTAAAACTACCCCTAAATACCAAGCTATAGAGCCATAACAAAGAATACAACTTCCATTTCCATATGGAAATGTTTTAGACTAGAATTTTTGCCTACATGGACACTAATGATTCATTTTCAATTTTGGTCATTTTATGAAGATGATCTCACTATGTTGATTAGTGAGATATTAGCTTTATTTGGCACATAGATTCCATGTTAAAGACCCTGGTAATTAATATAGCCAAGCCTTAGGCATAAAACCTCTAAAACATAAGTAGCATCTAGAATCCTATCAAGTGGTTCATCTAGATAAAGGTCACTAGGCAGTAATGCCCTTAGTTACCTATTCAAGATATTCCATTCCATCACTTTTATCACTCAAATTTTTAATTTCCACCTTAGGGTATGATAGCAATCATTTATCCTCCAAGTCTTAGACCCTCATTCTATGCAGACTATCCTACATCACATGCATGTGATCTATAGGCATCATCAATGCCTAACCACCAATGATATCCTAATCTCTTCATAAAGAGTCCACTTCACTCTAATTCTGACTTCTAACCCAATCATTATACCCATTAATCATTCACATGCAAATATTTGCATGCCAACACATGTGCAACTCCTTAGGTGTCACATCCAAAACACCATTATTAAAAGGTACAACATATCTTTCATCATTGAAAATATCATTCATTATTCTAATATAGCATGTATGGTATTAATAAATAATATATAATTATGACTTTAATCATTCATTCAAAATTATATCACATCACCATTAAACCCACACTTCTATCCCTCATAACGACCCATCTTATCCCATAATTCCTACTCAGTTCACATCACCTGAGGACACATGAAAACTCAAGTGGGGGGAGAATGATATGAGTTAAACCTCATGTGCCATGGTAACCCTTGAGATGCCATAATTTTCAACCTAAAATCTCACATCTACCATTATTGAGCCAAACTCTACAACTTGCAAACCTCATATTTGACATTTTAGACCAAACCTACTGTAGGTAGATTTTCGTGAGTATAAAGAGTTTGAAACTAACTATTAGTTGAAGGGAATAATAAAGAATTTAAAATGGGAGGGTCAGTCATGCAGAGAGAGCCCTCAGACCATAGGCATTTATAAGGAGACCAAGCCAGTTGGGATGTCTTTCATAGAGCTAGTTAGGCAACCTATTTTAAATGGTTAAAACATTTTTCAAAGCCTCTTTCTAGGGAATTTTTAGGTTCTTTTGATGGAAACCAAGCCATTGTATGTGGCATCACATTTTCTATTACTGAGACCTTGGTGAGTTAAGCAATTGGGCTACTAAGCATGGGGAAAATTTGGAAAGATAGACCCAATAGCCAAGAGGCTAGGTAGTAGTTTTTTTAGGCAAATGAAAGATGGTATTAAAGAAATGAGGTGTGTAAAGACTTAGTCTACCTATATAATGGAGAGAGATAACGTCATATATTATTAGGTACATGACTTGTGAGGGAAGCTATTCCCTCATTTACACTTTGAAGTTTAAATATTTGAATCATTTAATGCATAATAGAGTCATTAATGTTCCCAATTTCTTATGAAATATCTTAAAAATAATGTCCAAAGAATATTATGAGGGGACTAAAATAGCCCTATCTTACCAATGCCTCATATGGCTCATAATTAAATAAAGAATAGCTTTTATCAGACTTGACCTCACTTGGGAGCAAGTTTTGGCCCTAGAAAATATTTCACCCTAGTAAGAAGGCACTAATGTGAGGGAATACCTTGAGGAGAAGCCCAAACAAACTATTCAAGAAGATGTTGAGGGCACTAATGTTTCTAGTCATCCTATATCCAATAAAGTTCATGTGAGACTACTACAAGAAAGAATAAGAGGAGAAGACTAGTCTTATCTCCTTCTGATAAAAAGGAAGAAAGACCACAACAACATGTCCCTTTTCCCATAATGTCATCACATTAGGTTGATTCCTTCATTCTATCTCCTCCTAAACAAGAAGAAGTTCCCCTATCAACTAATGCACAAAAAACACAAACTCCATCAGTCACCCCTCCTACAAGGAAAATGAAAACCAAGGGGAAGAAACCCATAGTTTCAAAAATAAGGATACCTCCTCTTAGGATATCTCAAAGGATGAAGAAATAAAATACCACTATATCCTCCTTAACCATAGCCATCAGTGATGATGAAGAACCAAGGAAATATATTAGGCTTAAGAAAACTCTTGATGGATTTGAAATAGAAGAATGGTCTATTAATGAAGGATCTACTAATATAGAAGAATAATGGTCAGCTCTCCCATCTAGATTCATTGAGGAGGACATTGATATCCTTAGAAACATTGGATATACAATGGAAGAATTGAGATCAGTAGAGTAACATGCAGGAGAAGAAGAATTGGCTAAAGAAGAGGTTATGGAAAAAGGAAGAGAAAAATAAAAATTTTCTCATGATCCAGAGTTCCAAACATTATAATAAGTTATGAAGAAAATATACAAGCTCAAAAATGAAAAAATAGAACTCAAAGAAAAATGAGGAACTAAAACACTTATGGGAGTAGTAGAGTTTATAGAACCCTCTAGAGACAAAGAGAAAGAAGTGGAGGAACCTACAAAATCATCATCCACCTTGGCCATAGAAGCCCTTGTAGCAGAATATGTTGTAGCTTTTATACCCTTATATCAAGGATTTCCTCCTCTATTACCCACTACACCAACACCCACTATAGAATAAGTTATTTATGTGGATTTCTCAACCACCACTCTAGTCAAGACTGATGATCTTTTCATTATATTGAGGGAAAAATTCAATAATAATGAAGCCTACCACAAATAATTTTTGCATATATTCAAGGGATATGATGAATCAAAAGAACAACATGATAAATTACAAGAAAAATTAGAATTTGCTGAAAATAGAATCAGATAAATGAAGGAAAAGATTGACAAATTACATGAAATTACTGAGCTATTAATGGAGTGTAGACCCTCTTCTAGAGTATATGTTATATAATTAGAATAAAAATGGTTTAAATTCAGGTATGATAGGATATATAAAGATCAATCTTATATGGTCTATAACCCAAAATATTTATTTAATGAGTATAAACATGTTGATCTTAATCTTCAAGCCCAGCTAAGTGAATTCTACATTCACCAATATGTTGTTCCCAGTGATACAGAATGGAATCCCAACATCTATTTGGGGGATGTCCTATTAAATGCATTTTCTTCATATTTTTTTAATGAAATTGAAAGAAGAAAACAAATATAAGAATATCAAGGAAAGGAGAAAGAAGCCATCCAGATGACCAAGAGTGAATCCAAAGATTAAAATGTTGCTGTAGAAGAATGGATCTCATATATGAACATAAATGATCCACAGGAATGGGTTGTCAAAAAATAGGTGGAAGTCTAGAACCACTAATTGAGTCTCATGGAAGGAGATGGAAGATAATTTTTTGTTTCATACTCTCACAGATGGGAAGAACTCTTAGATGCCTTGAAAAATAAGGAACCATACTACCCTCAAAACCTTAGGGAGGCCATCCATAGAGTATACTTGTACATTGAACTTATCAACAAATGGAGAGTAAAATGGTTGGTATTGATGTTCTAACCCCCTCTATTTTGGTTCCCAATCCTTGATTGGGAAGGAAATGTTCCAAATGATAGAGAGGTAGAGAATAAAATATGGAAACACATTGAGAATGTTAAAGGTTTTTATATCTTGGAAGGGTTAGGTTTTCCTAAACCCATAGACTATAGAAAATTTTATGGTTTTAAAATGAAAATAAGGCTTTCTCAAGGTCTAATAAGAGGATAATTAGGGGGTGGAGGTGATAAGGCCACCAATTTATTACTTTTATAGCCTCATCCATGCTTAGTCTATGTCTTTTTCTATGTAACTCCCACAACTATATGTCACTAATGCAAATGAATTAATGAAGTTATGATTTTGTATGTTCATTAATGTGTGTGTGTGTGTGTGTTATGTAATTAATTATTGATGTTTTTCCTTGATTGAATTATATTGGTGTGACTTTATCTGAAAATAATTTGAAGGGTCATGTAAAGCTATTGAATCTTGTTAAGCCATATCTAATACAGACTATCCATAGCAACTGTAGGCTTCACCTATAAGTTTATTATAGACACTAGGCTTCACCTATAGGTTTCTTGTAGCCAATGTAGAATACCCATAGAAATTATAGGCTTCACCTATAGGTTGCCTACAGACACTACAAAATTCCCATAACAACTGAAGGTTTCACCTATAGGTTGCTTGTAGCTACTATAGAGTGCATGTAGTCATTATGAAAAGTAGGGTCATTATTAAGGAGATCTTGTAGACACATCTAGATGTCTTTGGACACCAATTGAATGATTGAGAAGAATCATAGTTATTATATAGATTCCCTATGTGCAAGGAGATGGTGGATGTGTTGCCAAAGATGGTAAAGACAAGGATAATGAGAAAAGACAAAAGGAAATAAAATAGAAAAATAGTATGCCTTATCTCTAACCCAGTCAAACCTAAAACAAGTAACTTCAGTTACTAACTACTTAAAGGTTGACTGAGGTATTTTCTAAGTATTTTTATTTTTTCCTAGTTTGTTGTTTTTGTTTAAGAGTCAATAAACTACCTTTTGCATTTAAAGGCAAAACCTAGATTAGATTAGGAGTTGGATGATTTTGAGGAAATAATAGTAGAAGTTTTTGAACTATAGCCTTTCTATTCAAAATTGAGTAATGAGAAAGTTGAATTTGTATGAAGTTTGTGAATTATTTCAGAGAGGGATTGGAGCTTACTTTTGAATGAGGAAGGGCCCCCTCAAAATGATTTATTGTGAAGATCCTAACCCTCTTTAATTATTAGTGTATTGTGTAAGTTGATTTTAATATTAAGTTTGATTATATAAGTTTGATGCATGTATGATACATAAGTGTGGAATAGTTTTGTAATTATATCATAGTAGGTTCATAATATATTATGTATATATATATATATATATATATGGTAAATTCAGCATAAATTTATTATACTAAAACTAGGAAAGCAAGTTGATTTCTGAATCAGTAATGCATATATAGTGCTGACACTCTTGAAAAGCTTACGCACCCAGGGTTGATAATTAATGTTTAATCAGACTAGTGAATATGGTAATCACTAGGTAATTAGTCTACATAATAGTTCAAGTTATTTTATGCAATATTAGGAATGGATACATTAAGCATTCGGGTGCATCACCTTAGATAGTTTTATTTTAGATTTATTTGAACTTTTTTATTCCCCTTTTCCTCCCCAATTAATTCAAAGAGATGGCTTCTAAACTATTAGAGGTCACTTCAAAGATCACAATTTCATTCCCATGTCTATAAATATTCTCATAGGAAATTATTTACATAGAATGAAAGTTTTAGTCATCAAAAGTTCCCTTTTTTTGCATGCCTAGTGGGACTACACCCAACTCCATTACCCAATTTGGAGTCAGAGTTTATGATCAAGAGACCCATCATAAGGTCACTAAAAACATAGAATCCAAGCTTATTACTACCATATCTAGTGGTTGTAACTCACCAAATAACCATAGGGTCCAATGCAATACAACAACCATATCAAATTTCTATCTAAGGACCACCAAAGAGCTTTGTGGTATAGAATATTGGTATCCCACTCATCCCTCCAATAACCCTATCTATGTGGGATACTATTATTATTAACACCTTGAAATAACTCTCAAATTTCATAGGGTAGGACTTCATAATCATGGTAGAACACCTTTAAGATGTTGTCAATGTTTATACCATGCATTATGTTATAGAGTAAAACATAGCCTTAATACTAATGGACACATATTTAAAATGGCAAGCGCTTGATTGGTATTAGTCCTTCTTACCTAGCTCCATCACAACCTGTGATGAACTAAGAAACAAATTTCTTCAACTGATTCAATGAGAAAGGTGATCGGTCATCCCTCCTACAATATTTAATCACTATTAAAAGATCCCTTCAAGAGGCTATCATCAATTTTATACTCAATTTGATAAGAACTATCAAAGAATCTTGATAGTGACTCGATCACCCATGGGTATGGCCATCATATTTTACCTTAAATTATTCAACTCATACATAACTTTTATGATTCATTCCTTTGAAGGCTAGGCATTGTTAGATGTATATGAGTTAGCTATTAAAGTGGAGAATAATTTGATAGATGCTAAGAAACTCCCCTCATGAACACTAATTCCCATGTTCTTAGAAATATCAATGTCACCATAAGAAGAATACCTGAGCACCTCACAAGCATCTCTTTCCATGTATGTAAATGTAGCTACTCAAATGAGGGGTGTTCACTTCATCCATGATAGCTATAGAGATGAATGACATGAATAAAATCTTACAAAACTTATCAAATGAGATCATACACCTCAAGAGGTACCAGGCTATGTCCCAAAATCCCTTTTTATAAAAATACCAAAGTGGAAGAGCACCATATTTGCATAACTAGTATCAGTTAGGGTAGAGGCTCAATCATTAGGCATAACCTAAAAATTAGCTTATATCAGTTCCTAATCCTTTGCAATTGATCTCACTAAACTCAAATAAAGAATTCATCACTGTATAAAATAACTTTGTGGATGACTCAAATTCATGGTGCTTCCCATATAGTGATGCACATACATCACAAAATTTCCTAAGAGGTAATCTATAGCAAAAGGTTATAGAGTAATGAATACAAGGGAATGCACTTGATTTAATTCCTTACATATACTAGCCTTTTGGCATATAAAATGTTGTCCTAATGGCTCAAATGCAAAGAATGTTCTTGGATAAAGAAGAGGACATAGCCTCAAAACATGAACGTTTACTATTGGATGGAAGGCAAATATGAAGTTTATGTAAATGAGATCCCCATGTTGAAAGCCATGTAGGTTTAATCAGACTTCTATACTCGATCAAATAAGAAACTAGCCAAGACTTAAGAGGCTTTGGCAAGGCCTAAAGTGACTTTCACAAAAATGTTAGGACCCTAATCATCACTCTTGGCATATCAAAATTGGAGTGAAATAATTCATAATAAGATAAAGGACCTTGAATTCCAACCTTAATGGTCATTTAATATGGTAGAGCAGCTAAATAAGGCTCCATCCAATGTTTTTCTTTAGGATGTCTTATCTATCCCCAATCAAAAGTCTCTATTATGAGAGGCATTATAATACCAATAGAATCCTACATGATCTAACCCACCTATAGAGCTAGTACAAACCAAGGGAAAAGAAGCCAACAATAATGCACAACCCCATGCACCATCCACATTCATCAACTCTAAATTAGGGGTAAGTAAAATTAAATCCACCCTATTTTATTTAAATCTCATTATATGGAATAATTTTTTACACAAATCTATGATTTATTCCAGTGCCAACATCATAGTGATGCCTAAATAGATTGTGGATGCACTACGACTTCAATATGAACCTTTGGATAAAGGGTTAATGCAATTAGATGGGAAGAAAGTTTAGACCATAGGTGTTATCAAGGTTCTACCTATAATTTTTTATTCTTGTCCTAGTATTATAGTCCCCCAAGAAGTTGTGGTAATAGACATCTCACTAGTCTTTGGGTTATGTTTGTCAAGATATTTCATAGCTAAGATTGGTATATACTTATCATTGGAGTGGTCTCACTTGATCTTAATAACTAAACATGACTCAAAATTAAAGGTGTTGTCAAAGCCACTTCATCTATAACACATAGTTGATGATGATGTTATGATGAATTTTTAATCATCACACACTTAATTCTCCAAGAAAGAGATGTATTGCATAGAAATTCTTGAGGAAGAAAGAGTGGTAAACAATAGGAGCCCAAAGGAGGAGGTCCTCATTAATTAATTCATCAAGAAAGATACATTCAAAAAAATTGATACCACCATCCTTAGGACTTATTTAATCCATGATGAAGATCAAATCATCCCTAAATTCATGAAAAAAATGGTGGATCAGAGCAATGAACTTGAAAATGAGTTTAGTTTTTGGACTTTGCATTTCAATGGTACAAAATGTAAGATCGACTCTAGATCTAGTATGTGATGGATGCTTCCATCTATATAAGATACCCTTAGGGCCTTTTGCTTCTATTTTATCTAAAAAAATAATGAAGTTGAGTATAAATCCCTAGTCTATGGCCTCAGCCTTACTAAACGGATGGGTGTGAAATAGTTAAAGGTGTTCAGATACTCTAAACTAGTAGTAAAATAAGTAAGAGGAGTTACAACTAGAAAAAAATATCCATATGAGGTCTTACCATCATCGAATATGGGATTTAATTAAATCATTTAATATTCAAATCATTCCTAGGTCTATGAAAATGGAGGTAGATAGAATGGGAATGATTGGCTCCTAATTTGATTTGGTAATCTATTTTTTGACCAATGAATAAGTGATGTGAGTGATTATCAAACCTATTATCCTAGATAAAAATTAAAACTTATAGTTCTTTGAGAGTGATACCTAAATTTTCATTTTTTTTTTGATATCATATGATTTTTCAAAGTAGTTGTAGACAAATATTAAAGAATTATATAGAGATCAAATCATACAATTAAAATATAATAAACTCCTAAAGGGACTAATCACTTTAGATAATATATATTTTATTTTGATGATGCAATTAATGACAAATAGAAGTTTGTTATAAATAATAGTTACTACTCTAAGCTTGATGTAGGAGATGGAAGAACATTGAAGGTGGGGAAAGGGGTTTCCCAAAGGGATAAGGATAGATTGGTATCTTTTTGCAATAGATATTAAGGGGTTATAGACTATACCTATGATGATTTGAAAGGGTATAACTATGAGGTGATATATCATACCATAGATATAATCAAAGGATCTAAGCTAGTCCACCAAAATAAAATGCTAATAAGCCCAAAAATTAAGTCTCTCATGGCTTAGGAATTGATAAAACTGATTAGCTTAAGGATTATATACCCAATGAAGAATTTGACTTGGGTATCTAACTTGGTTCTAATAAAAAATAAAAATGGAGAAATTAAGCTATGCATAAACTTTAGAGACTTGAACAAAACATATTTGAAGGATCATTATCCCTTTTATTCAATGCAACATATCCTCCAAATAGTAGTGGATGCAAAAATGTTCTCTATGCTTGATGGGTTCTTAGGTTATAACCAAGTATGGGTGATTGAGGAGGATCAACATAAAACCAATTTCACTACAAAGTGGGGAACCTTCACATATGAAAAAATTCCTTTTAGCCTCTATAATGCAAGAGTTAATTTATAGTGATCCATGGATATAACTTTTAAGGGCTTGATTAGTAAAATCGCCCTCATCTATATAGATGATATGATAGTGTTCTCCAAGAAAAAGGATGATCATTTTGATCATTTGGAGAAGATTTTTCAAAAGTTATAAGAGTTTTGGGTTTCCCTTAACCCAAAAAAATGCATCTTTGGAATCCTACAAGGCAAGCTAATAGGGTATATAGTATCCAACGAAGACATCTATATTAATCTAGATAGAGTGAAGGCCATCAGGGGCTTAACCTTACTGATCAATAAGAAGGGATTCTAGTATATCCTAGGGAAGATAAAATTTGTTATCTAATTCATATTTGACTTTGTGGGGATGGTAAGGCCAATCACATTAATGTTGAAGAAATACCAAAATTTTAAATGGATCGTTGAAAGAATAATAGTGTTTGACAAGATCAAGGAAGCAATATCCACTACTCCTATGCTAGTCAATTCCAACTTATATAAATATTTTTTCATGTATGTTTATAAGAGTTAACATAGCTTGGTAGCTATATTAACTCAAAAAGAATATGAAGGGAAAGGTAAACATCCTATTGTGTTTTATTCAAGAACCCTACATGGGTATGAAACTAAGTATAATTTTTTTGAGAAGTAGTCTTTAACCATCATCAAAGGTCTCAATAAATTCAAACTCCTAGTGGAAGGAAGCAAGGTAATGATATACATGGTGAGTTCTAACATCAAAGAATACATCATGGAAGGAGAAATCACCAAAAAAATATTCAATTGGATCACTAAAATCATAGAGTATGACATCAAAGTTAGATTAACCAAGGTGATCTAATGAAGAGGACTTTGTGAGTATTTAGACCAATGCATGGATGCTTCAATATATGAACATGATGCACCAAAAATAGTTTTAGTGAGTTAGTATGATACTTTTAGGTCTTGGGTCAATGATAGAACCCACTTTAAGAAAATTAGTTGATATCTAGATGGCCTTCCTGCACACAAAAGGATATTTTATGGGTTTTAAAGGGCTAATTATATACTAGTCCAAGGATTCATTTTCAAAAGGAAATTTTGATTCTTAGTTTTACACCCCCCTAATTTGGCTTTTCATACTTTAAAATAAATGGAAAATAGCTATGTGAAACCCACTAGAGTGTCATTATAGCTGGGGAAGGGTTTAGCATCAAGAATGGACCAAAATAGATAAAATGACTGAGGGGAACTGACAAAGGGTATGGTCAGTTCCCTACTACTTCTAGCTATACTTGAACTAAGGTGAGAGGACCTATGGGCTAGCTAGCTCACATGGAGAGATTATGTAATTCAACCTCCATGGGGGTTATTGGCATAAAGGAACATAAATTTGAGTAGAACACAACCAAACTTGTTCACTCCACCTAGGAAGGGTTTTCACATGGAATAGGAAAATGTTCTAAACTAGGCACAAGCTACTAAATATAGATATGAATATGTCATTGTAAATTTCATCCAAAATGAATTTTCACAATATAGGGGCTAAATAAGAGATTGCAATACTAGGCTTTAAATCATAAAGAGAAATCACATGCTAAATACACAATGTTTATGCATCTACAGGAAAATAAAACTTTAGATATGAAAAAGGCATGTTATATGCAAGGTAGGATGGGTAAAAACCAATTTAATCTAAAATATGGATAAGGATGTGGATGATTAGAAAATGAGTATGGAGACATTAAAAACTATGTTATCTTCACTTAAAAAATTATTTTCATTTCAAAATAGATAAGATGAAATCATGCACAAATGATCCTTGATAATTTACCTACAACTCTACAAATAAATATTTAAAAGATCTTACTAGTTGAATTCATAAACCCAAGACTAACCTTAAAAAGGCTATCAATTCCCTATTTTGCATATCAAAATGAAAAGAATTTTATATTCTATATTTGAACCCTAAATGACTACCGTGAATATTCACAAATTAGATAACCAATCCACTGTGAATGTAAAATAGAGCATTGTATTTCAACAATAAGAAGAAAAAATTAACCCTATGCGGATTTCATATATTAACTGAATCAAAGCTGATTACAATGTATCTTGAAAATTACATATCAAAAGACCATACAAAACATTTTTGTAACAAGGGAGACATTTTTAATTCTCTCAAATCTTGCCAATGATTTTATAAGGGAAATCAATTGGGCATCATAAAATTACATGGGGAGAAACTCTCCTAAATTATATCTATGTACCCAAAGAGTAACCAACCTCTATAGAGGGACAAAACCCCTTTACTTATAAAACATTAACCATATATGGCATGTCAAAAAAATGTGCTCTAACTATAAAAACCATTCATTAGCTTGTAGCTCATTAGTTATAACAAGAATTACTCCTAGGACTATGTACATACTCTAATGAAAGTGATAGATTTGATAGTTTACCTAGGTGGGACTCCTTCCGTTAGCCATGTGGAACATAGCCTAACAAAGGATAAAACAAACCTTTTGTCCATCTACATAACCAACCAAAAACATTCCCTCATTTTACAAATAAATTTATAAATAATATTTCAAGTGAGAACATGCATTTAATGGGCATTGCACAATGAATAAAATAAAGGGAGAGAAAGAGAAATATAAAGGATAAGAAAAAGAAGGAATATATATACTAGCTAGGAAGAAATAGAAATGGATTGGTCATGTTATAGAATCAACATGATGACTGATCCTTGTGCCAACTTGTTCTTGTATGCAACAAACTTTGCAATCATAATGGTGAGGATTTTCTTGTATGGGCCCACATGATACTTGAATTTGGCATTATATTCCTCTAGCTAGTTGGTGGTTCTCTAGAGCACTCCTTGCTTATTATGTACCAATTCCTTTAAATAGTTGCAAGACTTTTCAAGTGATTTAAGGTCCCTTTTTCTAGATATTAAAGGCTCTAGGGGGTGCATCAATGAGGTTCTTCAAGGAATCCTCCAACAATTACTTTGTCAAGTCCACAGTGCCATTAAGCATCACCATTGCTCTTAGAGTGGCCTTAATTTATAACCTCATGGTTTTGAAGGACTGTTTTCTCCTTTTATATCAAAGGCTCCATCTTGGAGCATTGTTATCCTATGTTCTATGGCTAATTGACATTCTCTAGGAATTTTAGGATCATCCGAAGAGAAAATATTTTCTACTACTAATCATCTTTACCCATATACATATCTCATCTACTTTAGGCCTAAGTGCCTCCCAACTCTTGATATCAACATCATAGATAAATTATAAGGAGATAAACTCTCCTCATCTATCTATCTCATTATCAAGCCATTCCATGGTTGTATGGATGACTTCCTTGGCTCAGTCTATCAAGTCCTATTACCAATCTTTTGTTGCCCATCCTTTGGTCCTCAAATCTTTATCGAGGTTAAAGTCAAGTGTATCCCATGAGGGAATGGGTGTGCTTAGGGCACTATTAGTATTTAGAATCACTACCTTAGGCTTGATCAATAAATTTTGTAAGTATTTTATCATTACCTAGTTCTACATCTTTATCTCCTCCATCGATGCTATGTCTATATCCATTCGATGAGCCACCATGCTTACTAAAACTTTCAAGTTATGATTGATCTCATTCCTTGATAAATCCCCAAAATAATATCTATATAATACATATCTTTCAAGGGGATCATCCTTATTTATAACACCTTGTGGGGGGATACTTATCTCTCATGTTATCTCCCTAGTACTAGTGAAAGTGGTATGGGAGAGTGCTTTAGCTTTTTGGGGAGGTTTTGCCCTATATGACTAGGTAATATTCATCATGTCTATATCTCCTAATTTACTTTAAACATACCATTTATACTTGATCTATTCTTCAACCCATAAGAGGGACCTAGTCTAAAAACCCATCAGAGTCATGAACCTTAAAAATGGCTTAAATGCATTGAATGGTGGTGTGACTAGAACATTAACTAGAGGAAGAATGATAGGAGCTGGGTATGAGGCTATTATTATCTACTATGTATCTCCATCACTCTCCAAATTAGTCTCTTTCCTTCTATCTTCTTTCTCTCCTCTTATCTCTGGTTTAATCTATTCTAAGACTTCAATATCTGACCCAATTTGTTATTAGGATCATAAGAGCAATCCATCAATGGATCTCTCTTGTCATGCATGCTAAAAAGGTGGTTTCATATCCAACTTGATTTTTGTAGTTGGTTGGGAGAGCTAGGAAGAGGCTATGGTGTCTTCCTTGTCACCCATAGTTGGCTCATAGCTAATCATGGCCTCAAAACTCTTGTGCCTAGCAGGATTATGGACCTTTATTTGGGGAAGGAGCCCATATGGTATTTCAATAAAAGTAGTACCTATTTAATATACCTCCTATGCAACTTTATCACCTTGGTATACCTCCTTATTTACACTTGAAGGCATAAGGGTACCAATTTTTAGGCTTGATCCCTTGTCTCCTTTAGATGTATCCTCTCCTTCTTGTATTGAGCTTGTATATACTAGAGAAGGATGGTCTTGTGGGGTTGTCTCTATATTTGTTATAACATCTAATTGTTGCTTTCCTTGAGCCTCCACCTTTTCACTATTTGTGGGGGCTTGCTCCTCCTACCTTGGCTCTTTTTCAAGTCCCTCTTCTGACTCTTACACACTCCTCATTTCACTTCCCATATCTTTTCTCAATGGCTAAGTGAGAATATTTTTGACAAAGGCTTTCATGTCTAGGGAGGTAGTTTCATTTTTAGGTGGATACTTAGTCTATGTGACCACCTCAATACCAACTTGTCTCACATCTTAAAAGGATAAGGGGTCATTTAAGGCCAATATGTCCTTCTCATTGCCCTTGACTTCCCCTCCCAAGGGTGATTATGGCCCAAATAGTCATATTGTTAGAGCTTTGACAAGAGTTTATGCCCTTTCCTTTAAATTTCTTTGGTCAGTCCTCATTAGGGGAGGAGAAAATGCCTTAGGTTTCTTTATCATCTCTATGATTGGCCTATTTTCCTCTGAGTCTTCTTCATCACTCATATCACTCAACCTCTGGGCATATGAGGATTTTTCCACTTATGGCTATATGGCATCATGTCAAGAGGTTTTATTGACATGAATGACCTCCTTCCTCTTCCTGGGGATTGTAGCTGGAGGTTTCAATATCTTTTTTGCCCTTTTAGTCCTTGGCTTCTCTACTTATTCCTCCCCTCCCTTTTTCCTTATATACATTACTAGGGAAGGAATGGGTATTGGTGATTGTTTGGGCTAAATAGTTGATGAAATGGTTGGTTCAGTTAATATGGTAGGATCTACTTCAATAGTGATTGAGATGGGAGTAACACAAACAAGTTACACCTCCCTAGTGGCAATCTAAGTCTAGTTTTTAGAAAGACTAGTCAACTTTGTAAATGATAGTCCAAACTTGGACTGTGCCACTATAACCTCATTGATATTGATTGGCTTAGTGAAACTAGTATCTCTAGCTATACCCATCACTTTGCCCTTGGTCTCTACTTGAGGGCTTGATAGATGGTCAACATAAGGAGGAAGGATGGCCTTGATCTCATTGACATTTCTTAGCTCCTTGAGAGTAGGGGGATCACATTCACCAAGGTACACTCCTTAGGCCTTCAACCATCTAAATGTCCTTTTATTCATTGGGAAATCCCTCTAGGTAATTGAGTCATTTACCAAGACTATACAGTCTACTTATGCTATGGGTTATGTCTCTATATTTTTCTTAGTGTATGTTTATGACACTGTAGACTTATCATCATCCATGTCCTTGAGGATGGGTATAATGTCATATGTAATAATGTCTTACATAATGAGCCTTAAGTAATAAATTTTCCTCACCTACTCCTCAATTGTGCACTAAGACCAGATATCTTTTTAATGCACTGGGTATAGGATTAGACCTATATCTATATTAAATATCCACCTAATTTCATAATTAGGTTGAGGTGACATGTTATCCATCTGGTACCACCCCATTTCTTACTCTAATCCCTTTACTTTGGCTATAGAAGGGCATGTATAATATCTTATCTCCATGAGGAACTTGAAGGGATTTTTAATATTTTTTGTAGTGATCATCTCATGAGGTAACACCATTTGTCTACATAGCTTAATGAGTGCTAATTTATCATCTACATACCTAGGCAACTTTCAAGGTGCCCCTGTAAATTTGCTTACCTAGATATATGTGAAGGTGTGAAATTAAATATATGCTACACCAAATTAGTCAATTTTTTCCCTAGCCATCTTGGTCATCCTATTTATGATTCTGAGAGGGAAGAAAACACTCATTATCAGATTAAAGAAGAAATTATAGACCTTGGCCCAATTATTTTTGAATCCTTCCAAGGTCATCTCAGGATATAATTCATATATTTTTAGCCCTAAAAGATTTTTTATAAGACTTAAAAATATCTATTGTGTACCAGGCTATACATAAGATATGAGGACATGTAAAAGTTACCTTTAAATTCTTCTTTGGAAAATATAGCTATGCAAAACATCATTATTTGGTTATGTAAGTTGTTTCTTAGAATGGAATCCTAATCTAGCTATTTCTTCTCTTTTAGTACATAGATAAGGATATAAGACATCCACAACTCAAACTTCTCTATTGTGGGTATCCCATAAATTCTGGTGGCCATGGCCATGACATATTTTGGTAGGTCCTTAAATTTTATTGTCTTAATATTTTTTGTCATCCTTGAGACCTTGGTTCTCTTCTTAGTGAGCTAGCAAGTGTTCATAATATCCTAAACTATTTTATCATGTTGGTCATCATAACACTGGCACTCTTCCAAGGTTAAAATAATATTATTAGGTTGCAGTGGTATCCCAAGCATGGTACTAAGAGATTTAGGGGTGAATGGGTAGAAAATTGATTGAATCCCATTGAGTACAGTCTTAGTGTCATCATGGTATACTTTTACACATGTAATGACTATCTTTGGGTATGGGATTACTAGTGGAAAGGCTATTGTATGATTCATATAGCTCATACCTATATTAAAAATTACTTTAAGGGTGTTGGGTATCCGTAAAGCACTTAGTAAGGTAGTAAAATCCAACCATTAGACATTAATTTCCCTAATTTCATCAAGAATCAAGGTAATTTTGCTCTTCATCAAGACAGATGGTGAAGCCATTTCTTTCTAATCTTAGTATAACCTTTCTTCAAACTAAAACAAACCCTTCTTAATGGCAAACCCCTAAACACTCTAAAATTACTCTAAATAAGCACTAGACAAGTAATCCAAGAGATGATTACTTGAAATCATGTTGATTATCACACTTAGAGGAATAAAATCTCTAAATTTTTTATTGTGCTTGTTATTATCTCCATGCACTACTCTAGTTCTCAAATTTCCTAAGAATATGAGTATAAGATCTAATTATAAAAAGTGAATTTAAATGAAGAAAAATGCTTAGATATAATCATACCCTTTTGAAATTAGGGTTAACATTAAATCCTTGGTTTAGAACAGCTAATTTTTAGCTATCGCATTAACTTCCTCAAGATTTATTCAAAAGAAAAATGGAGGAAAACTTGATGGTGTTTCCCTTTTTAGCTACATAACTCATCTTGTGACACATGGATTCATACAAGTAAAAGGGAATTCAAGAATATTTTCACCTACTCACCCTTCATGTCATTTAATACATAGATGGACTATACATTGAATTCTCTTGTGGGATTCACAACTTGACATGTGTTAAAGATCTAGGAATTTTAGAATACTGGGGACATTTGTAATTCCTCACCTCATTTAGATGAGGCATACTTTAAAAAGGGCCCAAATACTCAAACCCATTATTAAATTCCATGTGGCATGATTTGAGTGGTCTATCCCTTAGAAATTATTTGTACCTTTCCCACCCAAAGGCAAGTGATACATATTTATAAAAAAGGACTTAAACCAAAATAATTTTAGGATGCTACCACATGTTAGTATGAGATGCTTGCTTGGTCTTTTGGCCATCCTTTTAACTTTTTCATCTTTAACCAACCCAAGGAGGAGTACAATACTCTTCCATCCCTTGAAAAGGCTTCATTACATTATAGGAGCATTTAACTTGAATGAAATTTTTAGGAGATGCTCACATGTCCCTCATCTAGTTTATAGGATAATTCCTCCCTTTGTCAACCAAGATATTCCAAGGGTGCAAAATAGATGTATGGCTCAGGAGTCCAGACTTATTATTGCCTAATTTTTTTATTAGATCTTATACCCTTTTCACATTATCTATAATGAAATTATATCTTTCAAGACAAACTTTGAACATCTTGGGGAACAAACTTTTATTGTTACCACAAATCAATACAAGGAGTTCAATTATACTTTCACAGCTCTCACTAATTTAGAAAAGGGGGTGCCAAAACAAAGGGTGAGACCTCAATATAGAACATCAATACACATTTAGGCCAAATTACAATAGTTTTACTAACAAAGGCCCAATTTCTCTAGTGTAATTTTGGGCACTAACAAGAACTTTGACATGAAACTACTTTGATGTGTTGATAACCACTAAGCTAGAAAGATCCTACAAGATATGCATTTTACCCCTTCAGGTGAATATTTATTAATAAAAACAACACTAAATAAAATCATGCATGTTGGATACTACTGGTTGACCCTATTTTCATAGTCTTATTAGGGTATGAAAAAATGTTAGTAATGCCTATTTTTCATAGCTAAGTAAAAGAATTCAGCCATGCCTTTAAACCCAATTGTGACTAATGATCCCTTCACATAGTGGGTCTTAGATTTCATTTGGATAATTGATCCCATATCTAGCATATTCCATAAGTGGATACACATGGATATGCACTACTTCACAAGATGTACAAAAGAATCCCCTTTAAAAGAGGAAACTAAAAATGTTATCTTCAACTTCTATGAGGAACTAGTAGAAAAGTTTAGCCCTCCTAAAATAATCATATCTGATAATTCAAAGGCATTAATTTAAAGATTCCAAAATTTACACTTAGGAATGGCATTTTCCTCAAAACTTCATCTAGCTACTACCTATAAGGGAATGGGTTGACTGAATCGACCAACAAGAACCTCATAAGGTTAATTAAGAAAAGGGGAACCAATAAATAGAGAGAATGGAATGATCATATAAAATTAGCTCTATTGATCAAATCATTCATAAGAAATTTTTAAAAGTATCCCTATATGAGTTAGTATATGGGAAATAAGTGGTCATGCCCATGTCGATGGATATTAGCGCTTAACTGTTATTGAAAGCTATCAAACTAGTGTAAAATAGAGTAATAGAGGATAGGTTAGAGGAATTACTTAGTCTTCAAGAAGTAAGAAAAAAGCCAATAATGCTAATATTAATCAATAGTAGGTGGTTAAGAGATGGTTCAATAAGAAGGAATTTAACCTAGGTTTCAAGCCAGGAAACTTGGTTCTAAAATATGATTAAAGGGTTATGAATTTAAGTCAACATACAATGTTTTATTCCCTATGGAAATGACCTTTTCACATCATCAACAATATGTAGGGAAATAAGTTTGAATTATTAGATGAAGAAAGCAATGCCTTAGACATTTTGGTTAACAAAATCCACTTGAAGCACTTTAACTAATTTATTGGCTTCACTTTGTACATAGTTTCCTTTTTTGTTGTTGTTTCCCTTTACAAAGAAGTGCCATTGTTACAATCTATTATCCCATCTCCAAGAGTCCATGCCTTGGCTCCCCTCATTTTGAATCATCTCTAATAGATGGTTAACTATCCCACTACCACTTTATTAATGTTCAAGCACCCCTAATTGCTTGGTCTCTTATAAGGATCACCACAAATCTCTTTAGAATGGCTCCTTAAGTGTGTGTACCACCCTTCTCATTTATAGGCACCCAAATTCAAAAAGGTTGCATATTATTGTGCTAGGAGTGTTAGCCTATAAATATCCCTCTCCTTATCAAATGAAACATTTAAATTCCCTAAGAGTTTTTAAGATCATAGAGCTAAGCATAGACTATTTAGGAAAGAATTATGTGCAAAATTATGAGCAAAAAGATAATGTCTAGTGTTTTCTCAAAGTTTAGATAGGATTATTGAGAAAAATTATAAGATGGAATCTTCTAGATCCTCATCTATTAGTGGGCATCTTAAGAATAAAAAATCTCTCATATCAGGTGGTCATAGGGACCTTCCCCATAATTTTACAAGAAGCAAAGCATATGCTTCTACCCTCACATAACTGAAGCCCATAGTACCAAATGTCAAGAGTGGCATGAAAGGATGTTGTAGGGACCCCACACTAGTCCTCAACTATGTAGATGGGATCTTTGATCCCAAATTGATGAAGAATATAAAAATTCTAAGGGAAGGTGATCATGACCATATGATCACAAAGGTTTAGAAAAATGACTTCAAGTCATTTAGTTTTATAATATGGATCTCTACCCTATACCAAGTGACTCTCATACACCCATGCCTAGAGCTTATTTCTATATGTGTAAAAAGATACAACATTAACACTAGCATTATTGTAGGTAACCACCTAAATGTGGAATCTAATGCCAATATAGTGAGGGAGATGCTCTGAATCCCTAATGACCCTAATAAAGACATATACGATATGGAGAGATTGCATAATGTATGAGACACTCATGTCTAGATGCTAAATTTACTAAACTCTTCTCTCCATAACAATTATATAGAAGTACCACCTCTTCCCATCACTCTCTCAATATTTATAGCACAAGATATAAAATATACCCTCTCTATGTTGTCATTCATATTTAGAATGAACTTAAACACCAATGTCCATGATTTCTAGTTGGGTACAGTCTTCCACTTAAAAATGGTGAGTAGGGAAAAGGCCTAAGAAATGGACTTCATAGATGCCATTGTTGATGCCATTCATAATCAACTAGAAAATTTTTTAGCCATGAATACCTTCAAGTATTCCTCTTTCCTTATCCACCTGATCTTGTACCAGATCTCCCAGTTCTTTTCATCATACTTCACCATCAATGAAACTAAGATAGGAATGTATCCCCATATGGTGATCCCCATATCTATATGGACCCACATCCTTTTGGCCATGCATGATTATCATGAATTTATATAGTGATTCATGTCTATGATCTTGATCAACCTTAGTAAGGAAGCCATTACCTTCTTAATGAAATACCTATAGAGAGCATGGCATATTGGCTACAAAATTCTAGTTGACTAGTTTTTTAAAGCCTACCTTCATCAAGGTCCACAAATTCAAAGAAGATCCACTCTAGCTCTGTGCATGCTCACATATAGGACCTTGGCCCTCAAGTTGACCCACCAGCTCAATGTGGTAGATTCAATATATGGGATGGGCCAATATAAGAGGGCCCTATATGAAATCCCCTTTTCAAGAGGGGGCATTAAAATTATGAGGAGGTCATAAGAGCATCTGCTAACAATCAAACTAGTAGAGCTTAGCTCGGATTAGATCAATGATCAATATAATTATGAATTGATTAGATACATAGCCACTTTCAATACTACCACTCCCTTCAACCATGATCCCCATTCATACTTCAAAGAGTGGAAATTCACAAAGTAAGATGATATCACACAGTATGTGGATCTATCAAAGATCACTTTGAATAAAGGAAGAGTCTTTCTATAAAATAGTTTGGGATTTTGATCCTATAAAGCTCATGACTAAGGTTCTAAGAGAGAAAATTATCCAGAGGGGATGGAGAAAGGAAAAATGGAATCCTATTGGAAATATAGGTAGGAAATTTTCTAAAGGGAGCTCAATTTTGAATATTTAGACTTCAATGAGTAATTTGAGAACCTCTAGAATGAGTATCTTAAGGAGGATACTTGGGAAAAATAAGAGGTTTTGTTAAATAATAAGAAGAGGATACCCCATAAAGAAAAAAAGGATGAAGTTTTCATGATTTGGAGGCATATTTCTTGCCCCCCTCCTCTATATGCAATAGCCTAGTAGAAAGAGTAGGCCACTACAGGGTAACCCAAAATAAAGGGTGGTTTAATGTGGATCTAAGGTGTAAGTTTCCAACCCTCTTCCAGAACCCAAGAAAAATAAGGTACACTTTCCTCACCCTCTCCTTTCCACTTCTTCTTCATTCTTCACTTCATCTTCACCTTCCATTATTTCCACTATGCTTACACCTCTTTTCACTGCTCAACTAATCACCATGCTTTTGATACTTTTCACTCCACTATATTTATCCACCACAAGTATATCCATCATGTAAAATCACCTACCACCATTCTTCATAGACACATACCTTTCTCACCTTCCAGTGAATAATGACTTCTACTTCATAGCATCAAGTGACCATTTTGATCCCCCTTTACAGGGGAATTAATTTAATCATAGGAGTAATTACACAAATATTTGGAGACTAAAATAAAATATTGAGAATCCCAGGAAGAGAAAATAGTGGGGGAAATGGCCAAGGCCCTAGTGACACACCACATGTGGTCATTCTTTGAACCCGCATATCAATCTTAGATGATTGCACACATGACACCAATAACAATCAAGCCCCAAGAACAAATAAATCTAGGGGATTACTCAATCCACACCATTAGCCTAAACCTCTGTAAGGTAAGGCCACATCATAGGGTCAAACTTATGGAAGAGACCCAAAAATCCATCCCAAAAAACTACATCAAGGCATGCCATCAACTAGAGAAGAAATAACAATAAATCACAAGAGTTTAAGCCACCATTGACCATATAAATATAGTGGCCAAGTCCAAAGACATGGAGCTCAGAAATATGAGGTCCAACCTATAGATTTTTATTATATCTAAAAGCTTCTAATTCAAAGCTAATCAAAGGGTCCAACTTCAAATCTAAGTAGCAGAGCTGAAGGCAAAAATTGATGGCCTAAAAAGGGAAAAGTAGGTCATAAAGAATAAGCCCCATGAAAAAAAACTAGATCTCATGAAAACCCATAAGAGTCTCTTGGACTCTATGAGCATGTAGAAACAAATGCTATAAGATTCCTAATCCAAGGACCAAAAGATTATAGCAACTGAATAATTACCTCAACATCCATTCTTAGACCATAGACATCCTCCCAATGATCCAACAATTATGTCTTATATTAGGATATGCCAAAAATACAAGCTAAAACATGAATATAGAACTTAAGTTCATTATAGACTCACAATGATTGAGTGCATAAGTGAGCATGTCTATAGATCATGTCCTCAACTTCATATCCCACAGGGTCCAAGATTTACAACACCTAGTCCAAAAGATGTATATAATAATGGATGGGATGCTCTAGATAGTGGGGATTACTAAAAATAAGTAGGCGGTGGTCAAGGTTAATGAATTCATAATTTAAAACAAGGCCACATAAAAATTCAAGGAAATTTTGAATGCCTTAGATAAAGTGGTTCAAGACATGAAGGGATGCATTGAATAATTGGTCCAGTTAGGACTCCCCTCCACATTACTTGTAGATAACAAAGTCTTTTTAGAGGAAAAAATAAAAGAGTTGTTGATCAAAAAGTATAATAACCATACCATATTTATGGCCCTAGGTCAAGCACCAAACATATCTGAGGTGGAGACCATTTTGTAGCCTCTTACCTAGCTTAAATTTTAGATGCAGATGGTTGTATAAGGTCTTAAAAGCATCTCCTTTAAGGAGATGATTGATTTAGATAGAGATTTTGAGGATATAAAAAATAAGACTCATCCCATAGAGGAAGAGTGGATGCCTTTGAAGGTGGGTCTTCATAAGTTATAGGTTTTGTAGACCTCACTTTTTTGTCGTTTTGCTTCAACTAGTATAGGAAATGAGAAATTTTGGGTTCTTATATTTGCAAGTAGATTCCCATTTAAGTCATAAAGATATGTGGATAAAATCTATATTTTTATGTTTTTTTAGTAATTAATTTTTCATCATGGACATTCTTGGCAAGTTGGGAAGATTAGTGTCAGCCTCCTCTTTCCTAAGTTCCCCTTTTATTTTTGGCTAAGTCTTAGCTCCTCTCACTAATGCCATATGGTGCCCCCATACTCATTATTATCAAAAGATTTTTTAGCTTCCCTAGGAGTAGCTCCAACTCACCATGTGGCATCATAATTCTCCTTGAGAGTGAAGGGTTCCATTTTCAAAGCTTTAAGGTATGTCATTGGCTGATGAAATAATATATAGGGCCCACTATCTAGGTATAACTATAACAAAGAGATCCTATCATGTTACATCATGACACTTATCTAAGGAAAACTTTTTCTATCAAAGCTTTGAGTCATGCCATTGGCAAAGGGAAGTTTTTCCTATTTATAGTAAGAATTATAGGGTAGTCTAGAGGGAGACATGCATTACCATAGCACTTTTGTTAAGCATCATAGGAATCATGATGCATCAAATTTGTGCCACATCTAGGATTTGAAGGCCATGTACATGTTGACCATTTTTTCCCAACAGGCCAAAAATCAGTTCCCTTCTTCCCCTGCTGTCCTAGGCTAGTAAATTTTAGGTTGCATAAGTTCATCGGCCTTGGTTCATGAACTAGTTCAACATTTCATTGGTTCAAATAGCTTTAGTTCAATGTGCAGGTTCAATGGCAAAAGTGAACAAGGAAAGACCCTATGACTTTTGCTAAGGACGATGACGTCTTGAAAGCCATCAAATTTAAGCAGACAAACTGATTGTTGGGTGATGGCCATGTGAACGTCAATTTTAACATAGTGAAGTAGCTATTGTTTTTGAACTACCTTAACACCAAATCATGGAAAGAGCCCCAAGGAGAAAAATGACCCACTAGAAGATTGCCCCCAAGGGCTGAAAGAGTAGGAAGAAGACAAGGAGTAGAAAAGACAAAGCATTCAAGTGGCGAAGGGAAGGTGAGTTATTGTCAGACCCAATGGCGCAGCCTATTTTCTATAGTTGGCATTGATGAGGGGACAAACTATAGCCTATTTGTAGAAAAGAGGTGCGGCCATGCTCTTACATTAATGTTTGAATGCCAAAGTCAATTTGGGTGATTGTGCAACATGGTTCTAGCAGGCCTTTTCTGAAGAATGACATCAGTAACAATGGTTTCCTCTTCCCAAGATTTAGAGTGCACATGGACCACTTGCAGAATGAGTGCCAAAATATTTCCCAAGAAGTGCGAAGTTTCTCTTCCTCTTTCTATAAATTGTAAACTTCTCTTTGGAGAAGGGATCCACTTTCAGCCTTAAGGAAAAACTCTGCCCAAAAATCTCTTGGGCTTGTAAGGCAAAGCTATGCCAGAATTTTTACCTTAAATCAAAACCTAGCTATTTTTTACCTCCATTCTGAGTTTTGCATCTTTAGTATGTGTCTATGCTTTGATTCTGTGTTAAGTCATTTTCTTAAATGCTTTTACAGAATGATTTTAGCATGTCTAGTGCATTTTTGAGTTTTCTTTTATAGGTCTATCAGAAGTGTCCCTAGAGGAGTGTAGGTGAAGTGGATAGGCTACTACAATGTGTCCTAGAATGCCTCTAGTAGTTATTTCCTCCTTGTATCTCCACGGACCCCTGACCCACTGATGCAAAAAGTTTTTCTCACTTCAGATGATGTGTATAGGTGCTTCTTTCTGGTGAAAAGTGTATATTTAAGCTGGGTGGATCACATTTTCTAGTGTATCACCTCTTTTCATTTTTTAGGTTAGGCTTTGTTTTCATCTCTCTCTCCATTTTCATCCCCCCCTTTTTTTTACATTTTGTTTGTTAGCAGTAGGAGAAACCAGGGCCTAAATGATACATCAGAGGGAGCTAGCCCTTATCTAGAGACTCTCCCCTCTAGCTTCATCAGTCCCAAAGGTGAGAGGGGAGTTTCCATTATTACATGAAGAAGGTAGGAGCTTAGCCTCCTGCCAAGGGTGAAATCTTATGCATCAATAGTTTTTGGCGTGCCCAATGGGACCAACTAGGACAAGTTGTGTCCAAATAGTTGAAGAATTTTTGGTGTGTTCTTCAACTGACCAGCCTTTGGAGGCTTTTTCATTAACACCAATGGTGACTCCGAGTTGAATCAACTGGTTAAGCATCCCTTTTGCCATTAAGAAATCACTTTTGTATGTATAATCCCTCTACACAAAATCATGGACCTTGTTTTTCTTCCTATAATTTTGATCAAGATCAGCCTTTTTATGGCATCTCCCCAAGCAAACCTCCTAGTTACCCTATAATGATAAGGGAAGTGGCCCTTGAGTTTGAGAAGCAGACGATGGAGATTAACAGACTAAAGGAGTAGTACAGATATCAGCAAGAGCTGATGTATAAAGAGGAGTGTTTGTTTAGGCAAGCTCAGGCCTTGCAATCCATGGAGGAGGAGGCAACAAAATGGAGAAATCTATTTATTCAAGGTAGTCAGCCTTGTGTGACCCCTCCTATTCTAAATAAAGCCCCCTCTTGTGTACCAGATCCTTTTTATTATATAGCACTTGCTCACTCCAGCTCATTTGATGTATCTGCTCTCAATCTCATGTGCTTGGCTTTCCAGCATCAGAGGGCATCAGAGCAACCCCCCATAGAGATCAATCTTCTCAATTCCTTGTATTGTGAATCTTCCATTGGGGGAATACCATGAACCAACACATCCCTCTTCTAAAGACTCTTTCGGTGCATCAACAGTCTCTTCCTAGCATCCCTCAACTTCCCCAAGTCTTTCAGTATGATGTACAGATCCCAAGTTGGAGGAAGGAATGCTAAGAACCAGCCTAGAGCCTTGAAGAGGATGATGCTAGTGATCTTCAATAAAGGATCCTTTAAGAAAATATAGCTAGGAGAATTGCAAAGTTGGAGTCCCAAATGAGATTCCTCAGCCAACATGTGATGGACCTGTCTGAACCTAGCCCGTCCACACACCTCCAAGAGAATGATTAGGCCACACCTGATATAGATGAAGTGTTAACCAAGTGGAAGGAGGAGAATCATTTGATTCTAGCTCAAGGACTACCTCCTCTTCCACATGTTCTTTCTACTTCACACCTTCCCAAGGAGGAACCTATTGTGCAGGAGGTGAGTGAGGAGCAAAAGATCCAGTTTATAGTTCTTCAGGAGAATATCTTTGAAGGTCTAGAAATCTAGATCTTAGAGGAGGATCAAGAGAATATATTTGAAGATCTAGAGATCTGGACCTTTGAGGAGGAAAAGGAGAGTTAGGTCTTCCTAGAGGAAAGCCTTGAAGAAGAGAGCTTTGAATAGAGAGGTGATGTTCTATGGGATGAGCAATCATTTTGTGAGTCCATTTCAGACATCATCACAGTCACCCTTCTTCAAGAAGGCCAAAAGGAAGTAGAGGATGAGTCTGATAGAGTCTAAAATGAAGTAGAAGGAAATAGGTCAAACCATGATGCACTGAAAGGGAGCTATACATGTCAAAGGGCTAACAGTGATAAGCCAGTAGCCACTGATTTCTTGGTGAAATGCACCAGCATGAAGGACTAGCATTCAATAAGCCTTCATGGACAAGAATAATACATGTATGTTGGAGGCATGTTTGAATCTGATCCACTCAAATACCAACCAACTCAGGTGACATGCAAGAGGAGCAGGTCACCAAATCTCCTTTTTTTTTAGCCACTTGTCTGCCACCATAAGTCTTCTTGCCAAGAAGGGGACTTAAGAAGTTTTCCCTTTGATTCAGGAGGGAGGCAAACATTTCTGGTTAGTTGTATATAGTAGTTTGCTTTTAGTTTATTTCCTACTTTCCCTAAGTGCAGTCTGCATAGGTAGTGTTTTTATCCTTGTGTGTTTCCCTTTGCGTGTGGGGTAAAAAGCTTCATGTTTGACTCTTGGATCTTTGGAGCTGTTGTTAACCTTTCTTCAAAACTGCATCTGACTTCATGCCCAATGGACTACAAGGCAATTGGTCTTTAAGCATAAAAGGCATACTTCCCTTGGGAGTCACCAATTTGTTGACCATTTTTTCCCAACAGGCTAAAAATTAGTCCCCTTCTTCCCCTATTGTCGTAAGCTAGTCAATTTCAGGTTGCATAAGTTCATCGACCTTGGTTCATGAACTAGTTCAACACTTCGTTGGTTCATCGCTTGGTTCAAATGGCTTTAGTTCAATGTGCAAGTTTAATGAAAGAAGTGAACAAGGAAAGACCCCATGAATTTTGCTGAGGATGATGACATCCTGAAAGCCATCAAATTTAAGTAGACAAACTAGCAGTTGGGTGCTGGGTACATGAATTTCAATTTTAACATAGTGAAGTAGCCATCGTTTTTGAACTACTTTAGCGCTAAATCATGGAAAGAGCCCCAAGGAATGTAGTAACCCACAAAAATATTGCCCCCAAGGGTTGAAAGAGCAAGAATAAGATGAGTAGAAAAGACAAAGAATTTAAGTGGCGAAGGGAAGGTGAGTTATTGTTAGACCCAACGGTGCAGCCTATTTTCTATAGTTGGCATTGATGAGGGGATAAACTGTAGTCTATTTATATAAAAGAGGTGTGGCCATGCTCTTACATTAATGTTTGAATGCCAAAGTCAATTTGGGTGATTGTGCAGCATGGTTATAGCAAGCCTTTTTTGAAGAATGACATCAGTAACAGTGGTTTCCTCTTCCCAAGATTTAGAGTGCACATGGGCCATTTGTAGAAAGGAGTGACAAAATCTTTCCTAGGAAGCACCAAGTTTCTCTTCCTCTTTCTATAAATTGTAAAATTCTCTTTGGAGAAGGGATCCACTCTCAGCCTTAAGGAAAAACTCTACCCAAAAATCTCTCAGGATTGTAAGGCAGAGCTCTACAAAAAATTTTACCTTAAATCAGAACTTAGCTATTTTTACCTCCATTATAAGTTTTGCATCTTTAGTATGTGTCTATGCTTTGATTCTATGTTAATTCATTTTATTAAATGCTTTTACAGAATGATTTCAACATGTCTAGTGCATTTTTGAGTTTCCTTTTATAGGTCTATCAGAAGTGTCCCTAAAGGAGTGTAGGTGAAGTGGATAGGCTATTACAGTGTGTCCTAAAATGCCTCTAGTAGTTATTTCCTCCTTGTATCTCCATGGACACCTGACCCACTAATGCAAACAAAATTTCTCACTTCAGATGAAGTGTATAGGTGCTTCCTTTTGGTGAAAAGTGTATATTTGGGCTAGGTGGATCACATTTTTTGGTGTATCACCTCTTTTCATTTTTAGGTTAGGCTTTGTTTTCAGCATCTCTCTCTCCCTTTTCACCCCCCCCCCCATTTATTTTACATTTTGTTTGTTAGAAGTAAGAGAAACTAGGCCCTAAATGATATATCAGAGGGAGCTAGCCCTTATCTAGAGACTCTCCCCTCTAGTTTTGTTGGTCCCACAGGTGAGAGGGGAGTTTCCATTGTTGCATGAAGAAGGCATGAGCTTGGCCTCCTGCCAAGGGTGTAATATTCTACATCAATAGTACACTCATGACCTAAAGTGCCCCCTTTTAGTTGTAATGGCCTCATCATGATCATGACTGTCAGGTTCCAAGTGTTATTTCCTTATGGGGTTGTTATACCTATATATTCTAGGCTTATTTATTTTTTAAGGCACATGGAGTTAAATAATATAATTTATTTTAACAATTAAAATTAGACAAAATCCATTTTAATATCTTTAATTCTAAATATAAATAATACTAGTTATTTGATTCATTTCATGACCTTAATAGGTACCCCCTCATGGGAAGGATTGAATATTCTATATTGTGCCTTTTGGCCTTTTATATTTTGTTATCTGCCGAATAATGAAGAGGATGTGATGTTCTGTGTCAAATTATATAGAATCAATTATTATCTATTATTTATGATCTCTAATTCTATATCATTGGTTTTTTTAATATTACAGGCTTTAAATCATGCATATGCTCTTTTAAATCATCTGTAATGGTTTAGAGGTTCAAGATATTTTATGCAATATTAAAAATGGATACATTAAAAAATTTGGGGATCACCTTATATATTTTTATTTTAGCTTTATTTGGATTTCCTTCTTCCCATTTTCCTCCCCAATTAATTTGAATATTTGGCTTCTAAATTCATAGAGATCACTTCACAAATTGCAATTTTAGTCCCACATTTGTAAAGCTTCCCATAATAAACTATTAATTGAGAATGAAAGTTTTAGGCATCAATGGGTACTAAGATCAACTCATGTTGTAGGTTTTGAAAAAGTAAAGTAAAATTGACCTACCTTCCCACATTTTTTTCACCATTCTTAATAACCCTTATAGATCCATCGGTCTACTATGAAGATTGGGTACTTACATGATAAACTAGGTAGCACTAAGAGAGTTTGTTTTTATTCTCCTTTTCTAATCTACTTGCCTACCACACTCCAATGGACCTCAGCTCTATCATGAGGCCAACTATGGAGTTTGAGATTTGATGAGAAAGATGAGTTATTTTTAGAATCACATCTTTTAGTGTGATTTGGCTTTTGAAAATTTTTAATGTTGCCTTTTATATCATTGCCTTTTGTTAAATGATTTAGATTTTAAATATTTTATGAATTTTAAGATTCCTCCTCTATATAAACTTTGAATGACCAATCATCAGAGATATATTGATACACACAAATGAGTTTTAGTCTTTAGATAAAGGAAACTAAGTATCCAAATATATGACTGACTAGAGCACTTAGTGTTAACTATGAATGAGCATGTTATCTCAAGTTTCAACCATGTGTATGCTTAGTTTGTAAGAAAGAATAAAGGGGAATAAATGGAGATACAAATTGGACTAGTAAAAGGATATTATAATGAGATGAATTATTTGATAATTGATCACATGGTAAATGAGGAATGACTACAAGGAGCAAGGTTTGTATAATTGAGTCATAATAATAATTATCCATGTTTATAAAGATAAGATAGAAAATAATCATGAAAAAGAACAAGGGAACCACTAAAAATGAACTCAATAATAACATGTAATTATGAAAAAAAATCCATAAGAGAACATAATAATAATGGCATCATAAGTAACATGCAGTGTAAAACAAAAGTCATAATGTAAGATAGATAAGAATTTGACACAATGTCAAATGATATAAAATATATAAATGTAAAGTTGGAGCATATGTCCAATCAAAATGAAGAAATAAATTTAATAAAACCATAATTATGTTCATAATTATTGATATATTTTTCCACACAAATTATCCATAACATTTGATAAGTCTCTATGAAGTTGAATGCCAATTGTAGCTAAAGTTTCATTGATCTTCAAGGAAAGTTGAGAGAATACTTCATGTCAAATATCTTAGACATAAAATTTAAGAATGATTGATATATTATGATAATGATGGCTATCATGTAGGGGATGATCAAGAAAATTAATGGGAGTGGACTTTATGGGAGATGAAGGGGTTATCGATGGATAATAATCTATAGGTGAGAGACTCATAGGTGAATAAATAGTAAGTGTAGAATAGAATATAAGTGATGGAGCCATAGGGGAATAAGTGGGAGACTTATTGTGAGGTAAACCTATGGGAGGAAGGGTAGAAGGTGTAGGAATGGTTATGAGGTGATCCTTGAGATGCTATTAAAGGATGTGGTAATGATAAATGTGATGTGTACCACATTGGTGCTAGAGATAATATACCTCTCCATATTTGGGAATATATTTAGGTAACACTTTTAGGGGAGTTATAGCCTTGTTTATATATTGAATGCTAGTGGGATGCAAGGTGTTGATATATTTCTATAACTTATAATAATGTGTAGATGAATGATTATCTATATTGTGGAAGTAACAAATACATTCATGAGTACACTTGGTAGGTGTATTCATAATATGAGTGGAAATGGAAGTTGAGGAAGATTGGTATAATAAATAGTCTCTAGTATAATGATTTACAACTTTGTGAATATCACAATATGGATGATTAGCCCATTTGGTGTGTAAAGGAGCAAGTTTTAGTGAAGGAAGCAAACCACCAAGAGAAGGTAGGTCTAGTGGAGATACTAGGAAAGGCTTGACTAAAAAAGGATTATAAATAGGAAGAGACTCAGTTATAGAGGGAGTGGGAATAAGATCTAAATTGGGCTCTACTAAGGGATGGGTGAGATGAACAGAAGGATGAAGGATAATTGCAAGCATTTTAGGCATAAGTCAGCTAGAGGTGTTTTTTTATCTATAAAAGTGATAGGGACTAGTCATATAATAATCTATAAGCATACTCATATGAGGTTATTAAAAAATTTGAGGTGTCCACACCATATCTACCCTATGATCAAGAGGAAAAATGCTAGAATTAGGAATGATATATGATGGAATGCTATAATAAATACTAAGAGATTAAAGTAAAGAGGAATAATAATGAATAATTTTAGCATCTCAATACTAAACAAGAATTCCTAATAATGGATTATCTAAGGTATAACCATCATCATAATTAGGTGTATGAAGATCAATGGCATAGGTAAGGATGACCTTGTCATCTGATGTGGCATGGTAAATTGAATGTTGAGTCTTAGTTAAGACAATGTGTACATAATCATAATGTGGTTGATGGGAATGAGGTTACAAAGAATTAATAAGATGAGAAATGAGATGGGGTGATATATTCAATGTTTTAATCTTGAGATTGAACTTTTTAGGCTTGTCATCATCAGAATCTAGGAGGTTAGGGGGTATACTCTAGATAAGTTCAAGATGACCATTGTAACCTCAGATGGAATTGACAGAAAAGTTAAACTATTGAGATTCATGAAATGGAATGCTTGGAAAATGTTCAAGGATGGGAATCTTGAATACACCACAATCTTAGAATTGTTCAAAATTCTAAGGATTAGTGTCATCTTAAATATAATAGATGGATCCATTGTGAGGAAATTTGACACATTGGTAGGAATAAGAGGAATATACTCTCATACAATGCATCCATGGCCTATCAATCAGAATGTTATAAGATAGAAGAAAGTTTAATATCATCACCTTCACACAAATAGTGATAAGTGAGATAGTAATGAGGAGCCACATGTAACCTAAAGGAGGTATTTGCCTTTGGTTTTAGCCTTGAAATGTGTTGTATGTGGATTTAAGATTACATTCTAAATATCCAAGAGTTTTGATAAAATTGAGAGAGGAAATATAAGTGTTGGAACCCTCAACAATCAAATCATGCTTGACATGGATATCACCAATTTAGACATTGATAAACAAAGGAGGATCATCTACGTGAATCAAAATCTCATCAGGGATCATGGAAGAAATGTTGAATTTGAAGGAAAGAGAAGTGTCCATTATTTCATCAACATGTATGGACATCTATTTACATTGTTTTAAAATGATATCTTCTAATTTTGTCAAGGTGGCTTCATGTCCTACTAGGGGAGGATGAGGGATGTTCATTTCAATAAAAATTTACATAATATGATTTTGATGATGTGAAGAGGTCTACATAAGTTCAAGAAATGGGATCTTAAGATGGGAGATTAGTAAGTTATATGATAGTATCCCACTTGTCATAACCCATATGGGGACTACTAGAAATAAGTACATAGTGTTGAAGGAGATCCTCAAAAAGAGGAGTTAAAGTGCATGTAAATTTATGTTGAGAATATGTAGTAGGTTTAATTGGATAACAAGTTTGTTGAGTGTCTTGACAAGATGGGTTAGTTGATGTAGGTTTGGTTTAAGAGATATTAGAAAAGTGTTGATATAAGTTTGAGTATCATTGATAGGTAAATAAAATATATAGGTGGTAGAGATGGTATGATAAGTTTTATCCAAGGGAGGTATTGGAATTGGTTCATGAAAAGATATAAGATTTTTTTCCCAAACCCTATTAAGTGAGTTGGAGAAGTGTCTTGGATAACACAAAATGTGTGAGATAAGTGAGGGTGTGGATAGGATGAGGATCAATGAAATAAACAACCCTTATCATATTAATCATATTGACCACATTCTCTTCAAGAGTTGGATCAAGAAGACAATCAACATAATTAGTAAAAGGGGTAGGCTTGTCTTGGTTATCTTGGTTATTTAGAAGAGGATCTTTATAGATAGTCAAATGAGAATTAGTATGGTTCAAAGATTGAAATTTATTTTTTATTTCAGGGGATTTGAATAAAATGCCATATGTTTTTTAGATGTTTATTATTGATATAATCATGGTTAAAATTAAGACCAAGAATAAAATCCATAGCTAAATTATGAAGTTGCCTACAAGTTTCATGAGAATGATCCCAACTAACATGAAACCAAACAAAATTATTAGGATCATACCAAGATTTCATGGGATGAGTAGGATTAAGTTATAAAAAGAGACTCATTGGTAGATGCTTTTTTAATTCCACTAAGGATAAGGTTGATCCAAGAAATATTTCAGGTGATGGTTCTACCCCAATTGGTGGCAGAACTTTTGGGAGCCATAACTTTTGCACCATAGCTCTGTTTGACTCCCCATTTGAACCATTAGAAAGATAAGAATGAGGGTAAAACCATGAGATGTCACATAACTCCACTTAGTGGGATTTTACCCCCAAAAACCAAATGTAAGTTCCCTAAATTTGAATTTTAGTAGTGCAATCTAAAAATAGTAAGTTTCTAAAAATAGTAATTTCGCGAATTCTATATTGTTGTAAAATCATGGAAGTCAAAACCACTTAATCTCCCTCAAGATTAGAAACTTTACACATCCTCTTCCTACCTTAAAAATTTATGTAAATGAATATGTAACCTAAAATGGAGATCAGACATCTCTTCTCAGAGATAGGCATATGTTTGGGTCTATGAATTTGATCAATAAAACATCTCTTCTCAGAGATAGCATTATTACAATTATGTTGTTCTTATTTCTTAAATTATCTTTCAACCAAAGCTTATGAGTTTTGGATAAAAAGTTTATGGACAGTGATTTTATTGGTTGAGGATAAATTAGGATTAGTGATGTGGTTGGGAGGGAAAGCTTGTTTTGGAGTCTAGTTGGGAACAACATCTTGAATAGTGTGAATGGTGTCATAAGAGTTGGTGACACCATTTTTTGTAGCATGGTGATTCTTATTATTGACTAACATATGATTACCCATATAATTTTAAGATGGCTCATTTTGATTATTAAGAATATCTTGATATTTATCTTGGTCAGTAGCCTCATCCAAAGTACATGGAGAGAGAGCCCAAACCTAATATTAAAACTTGGGAAAAAGAGAATTGGTTAACAAATGAAAATTTTTGTCATCTAGCATATTATGTTCACATTTTTTTAGATAATATCTTCCATCATTTGATGTTTTGGTCTAAAGTTTATTAAAATTGATAAAATGGGACAAGGTATTCTCAGGGAGATCACTAGTTTGAAACTCTTATACTAGAGCATTAACTAAGTCTTCCAAACTAGTGATGGAATGATATGTGAGTTGGTTATACCAATCTAAAGCATCACCCATGATATTTTTTGATAATATATTGGTAAAATCAAAGGTATTTAATTTGACCTAGTCTTTATATAGATTTATGAATGTTTTTAAGTAAAGAGTAGGATCAATTGACCCATTGTAAGTAATGGTAGGGGTGATTCCTCCTATGTTGATATTATCAATTTCGGATGTGCGAGGCTCATTTTAGAGTTTATTGATTTTTTTTGTTAATAAGGGGAGGTTGAGGGATAATATTACAATGGGAATCCTGAATAGGATGTGGGGGAATATTTTGGTTATGCATGCCCCATGACATCTATTGAGGGTGGGTTTGAAGATGGGCAAGATGAGTTTGCATTTGAATCATTTAATTTAAACTAGTAGCTTGGAAAGTGTTAATTTGATTAAGAGTTTGTAATAGGGATTTGATGAGTTTTAGTTATATTATTGGCATTGTTTGAAGCATTAGAATTGGTAGTAGTGGCTTGGCTACCACTATGGTTGTTAGTAGTGGCTTGAGAAGAATTGTTGGTAAGGCACTAGTGGCATAATTTGATTATGTGTCAAAAGATGTACTAGTAGAGAGATGATAAGAATCATCACTATAGTCATGATCACCATGGGTATAAAAATATGCACCAGTGGAAGAAGTGAGAAGAATGAGTCTTGGAAGAGGACTGCTAGATGTAAAACCTACCATGTAAGTAGAGATACTAGGTATGGAGGTTGAGGAAATCAAAGAAGAAGATGTCATGGTATTTGAAGGGGTTGAAATAGAGGGAAGAGGATGAGAATAAAATGTTCTAATGTCTCCTAATCCATGTGAGAATGTGGGATAAGGTGAATGGGGCTCCTCAACTTGACCACTTATCATGAGATGGTAAATAGTAGAAGGATCCTTTACTCGATGTTGAGGAAATTCATTGATGAATAAGATCATTTCTAGGGTATAATCTAATTTAGGTTGATCTTAAAATGAGAAGAGAGGATTATGAAGTGAATAATAATGAGGAGGGGTCCCATAATTTACATTATGAGTAGTCTATATGCACATTACTTTCATCTAGAATAGGATTCATAAGTTGCTTATGGGAGAACCTATTAGGTTTGGAAAGACTCATCATATATGTTGAATTCAAATCAATGTTGTATTTAAACAAGAGGTTCATGATGAAGGAGAAATATTAGGGAGCACAAAGATGATGTAAATAAAAAAGATAGGAAAGATATAAATAAGAGTATAGAGTTGACTAGGTCAACCTAGTACTATAAATAAGAGACAAAAGAGTACAAAGTAAACCAAGTCAACTTAGTAATATAAATAGGAAAATAGATGGTATAATAAGGATATAAAGTCAACCAAATTGACTTAGTATTGTAACCTAGTAGGTAGAAAGGAGTACTAGGTTGACTAGGTTGATGCAATATTGTAGTCAAGGTAAAAGATAGTCTATAAGAGACTATGTCGACTAGAGTGACAATGTACAAAAAATAGGGAAAAAAATTTCAATGTAATTTGAATCAATACATTTAAGTAAACACATAAACAATTGG